>WBNM01013206.1:3185-16515 GCA_013399055.1 Ramphastos sulfuratus | reverse complement strand
CTATTCTATTCTATTCTATTCTATTCTATTCTATTCTATTCTATTCTATTCTATTCTTTATTCTATTTTCTATTCTATTCTGTTCAGTTCTATTCCATTCCATTCTATCCTATTCCATTCTGTACCATTCTGTTCTATTTTCTATTCTGTTTTTTATTCTATTTTCTATTCTATTCTGTTCTATTCCATTCTATTCCCTACCATTCTATTTTCTACTCTATTTTCTATTCTCTATTCTATTCACTATTCTATTTTCTATTCTGTTTTCTATTGCATTCCATTCTATTCTATTCCATTCTGTACCACTCTATTCTATTCTATTTTCTATTCTATTTTTTATTCTATTTTCTATTCTATTTTCTATTCTATTCTGTTCTCTTCCATTCCATTCTGTTCCATTCCATTCTATTTTCTACTCTATTTTCTATTCTCTATTCTATTCTATTTTCTACTCTCTATTCTATTTTTCATTCTATTTTCTATTCTATTTTCTATTCTATTCTATTCACTATTCTATTTTCTATTCTATTTTCTTTTATAGTCTATTCCATTCCATTCCATTCTATTCCATTCCATTCCATACCGTTCTATTCCATTCCATTCCATACCATTCTATTTTCTACTCTATTTTCTATTCTATTTTCTATTCACTATTCTATTTTCTATTCTATTTTCTATTCTATTCCATTCCATTCCATTCTATTCCATTCCATTCTGTACCATTCTATTCTATTCTATTTTTTATTCTATTCTATTCTGTTCTATTCCATTCTGTTCTGTTCCATGCCATACCATTCTATTCTATTTTATTTTCTATTCTATTTTCTATACTACTTCCTATTCTATTCTGTTCTATTCCATTCTATTCTATTCTGTTCTATTCCATTCTCTTCCATTCCATTCCATACTATTCTATTTTCTATTCTGTTTTCTAGTCTATTTTCTAGTCTATTCTCTATTCTATTCTCTATTCTATGTTCTATTAAATTCCATTCCATTCTAATCACAAGCCCATCTTTGTTTTCCCCAAACCTGTTGGAGCTGTGGTGTGCTTTACACATGAACCTCTCCACCCCAGGAGCAGCAGAGGGCCAGGCAGTGCTGGGGTGACAGGTCACCAGAGCAATAAAGCAAGGCTTTAGTGATGTCTGTGCTCCTAAAAAGGCAACCCCAAATTCCTTCCAGAACTTCTGGGAGATGGAAGTTTTATTTGCGGGTTAAACCATTGAGCATACTGAAACCTTTATGCCCTCTTAAATCATGCAGCCTCCTTGGAATGACTAAAATTCCCTCTGAGCTGCATTACCCAGAGTTTGTAAATGTCTGGAAGGCATAAACCACTAATGCATGTAATTTTTCTTTTCCCTCCTGCCATTTCTCCAGCTTTCCCACACAGATCGCTGCTTTCTCCCAGCCACTTCAAGACCAGGATATATTTCTGTCTCAGAAACCATGCACTGTCTCTCCTGATCCAGGGAGTCAGGTTACACTGAGATTCAAAACATACTTCCTCGCTGAACTAATTAGACATTCACTTCCCCCCTGCCACTAGAAGATATCTGCTTGCAAACCAGGTGTGGCTTGGAGTGGCCACCTCCAGGTGTTGCCTCGGGGAGAATTGGAAGGCCTTGGAGAGAAGTTATTGTCACAGCCTGACTGTAGCCAAGAGCAAACCAACCTGATGCATCATGCAGTGCCCAATGTTGAGCTGTGCTGCTGGACCCACTTAGCATGTTTTTTGCATCACACCCATGCAAGTGTTCCTGTTTGAAGCTGGGGTAGTCCTGTGCAGGCTCCCATTGCTCAGCACTGAAGGTTTCCTCCTNGGTCTGAGGAGAGCAGAGTAAAGGCATAAAGATTCAGAGGCAAAAGAAACACACACTGAGAGCAGCCTCCTGCAAGCTTTGTAGAGCTTTATTTATGTCAAACATAAATGTGCTATGTTCAGCACTGCAGCTCCTGCCTGGGGTTTCACATGTCTCTACCTCCAGATGACAAACACCTGTGTGCCAGTGGTGTTCTGTTTCTCTTTTTGTGCCTGGGACTCCTGCAGTGGATAAACAAACACAAAGTGGCATAACTAGTTCTGCATGAAATCATTGAAGAGACTTGCACCAGTCTTGGCTAACAAATCCACACTCTGTTTGACTTCTTCCTTCTGTTAGGAGGATTGAGGTCCCTTCCAACCCTACCATTCTATGATTCTATGATTCCTCTCTCTTTAGGCTATTATTATTATTATTATTATTATCATTATCATCATTATTATCATCATCATCATTATTATCATTATCATTATTAAAGCAAACAACAAAAAAAACCAAAACCAAAACCAAACCCCCCCCCACCAAACCCTCTTATCCTCACTTTTAAACCAAGTTAGGCTATTTCCCAATGCTGCCTATTTCTTTGAACCTCTGATCAGTGCAAATAATCACTTAATTGTGGGTTAGCTGGAGATACCAGGCATTCCAAATGAGCTTTTCCAGGTAGCAGGCAATCATACCATGCCAGATTTCCCAACTATGCTTAGCTTGGTGGAGTGAATCCAAGTGGATTTGGCAAGTCAGCTGCTCACACCACCCACACACACACACCTACCAGCATTTGACTTGCTGAGCAACTCTTTCTTCTCCCCCTTCTCCCACCCACCACGGTTCCTTGGCCAGGAAGGGCAATCTGTAGTTCAGCAGTTCAAAAGAAAACTCATTCATTCTGCACTGAGAACTGTGGCAGAGGCATGGCTGCTGTGTTCTGACTTGTGTAGAGTGATCAGGATGGTCCAGCACTGAAATCCCACCTGAAAAGACACATGGAGCTCCTGCTGTCACACCAAGCAGTGTCTGATGTTGCAGGGCTGTCTCTTGCCCTCCAGCCTGGAGATGAGCAGGGTTCTCTGCTGACTTCTGAAAGAGCTTCTTGCTGCCAGGCAGCTGGGAGCCATGGCACCAAAAAATCCATCCTCTCAGCTTTTCCACAGCAGCACAATAATACCACACAAGCTCCATGGATACATAAAGCTCCAGTGAATAAGATGTAAGAAACTAAATAAAAGCAAAAGCCTTCAGTGTTATAAGCACCTTAGAAAATCTAAGGACTTCTTTTTCATGTTTTATTACTTCCATCCCTGCTTTTATTCTCCTTGAAAAATGCTCAGAATGCAGGCAATATTAAAAGCAGTTGAGAGTAAACTTTCAAAAGGATGCAGCCAATGTCCCAAATTTTCTTCCCTGTTACCTACACCTGTGAAAAAATCTGAATGAAACACAAGTCAATGCTTCTAGAGAACCAAGACAAACACCTTCCTGCCTCCAGATTCCCCTCTGCCTTTCCACAGAAATCAGCTGCAAAAATTCAGTCCCTGAAGTCCTGCTGACACTACTTGCTGATTATGATGCACAGGGATTACTCTGACCTGATAAAGCTTAAGATTTGGGGTTTTTTTCCCCCCCTCTTAACAGGGCAATGCTCATTTCAGGAAGTAAATGTTTGGTTTTTTTTCAAAAGAAGCAGACCAAAGGTAGAAAAAGTAAGGGTTGTATTTTTTCACTGATCATGAAAAACCAAAAGGATGTAGACTTGGAAACTCTGACCTTCCTTTTATCCTTTGCATGTCACCTGTATCTGAGGCAAACTCAATATTTCAGCTGGTGGGTAGCTGAAATGCTGCTTAAGGAAAGGTGATGGTCTGGTCCCAAAGTCACNATTAAAAAAACCAACCAACCAAAAAAACCAAGAAGGTTGAAGTTCTGCATCCTTGCAGCTCACTCACCCTGGCCTGGAAATGAATGCAACTGAACCTAAATGCAGGAGCTAACACAACTGTGTGGTGTTAAAGGTGATGCCTGTTTAGTGCTCAGCATTGTGCTGACCACTGCTGCTCCCTGCAAAGGGCACTCTCACACAGCTTCTTTACAAGCCCATGGGATAAACAGAGCAAACCCAAAGGAAAGGAGCTTGTGTTTCTTACATCCTCATCTTACCTCCTCTCTTATCTCTAATTAATATCTGTTAAATGCTTTGAACTTCCTTTTTTCCTTTTATCTCAGTCATGGTGCAGCCCCTGGAAGCAATGAGTTGATATAGGCTCCTGGAGGGATCTGGGCTTGTAACTGGAAAGAATCTCCACCTGCTTATCATTTGAGCTTTGCAGTATTAAACATGATGGTAGTCAAGAACTCCTTGTAAACTTTAATACTTCCAATATCTGAAGGGGGCTACAGGAAGGCTGGGGAGGGACTATTGACAAAGTCTTGCAATGACAGGACAAGGGACAATGGGTTTGAACTGGCAGAGGGGAGATTGAACCTGGATGTTAGGAGGAAGTTCTTTACAGTGAGGGTGGTGAGACACTGGAACAGGTTGCCCAGGGAGGTTGTGGAGCACAGAAGCACAGAATGTGATCAAAGATCACATTCTGTGCTTCTGTGCTCCACAACCTCCCTGGAGGTGTTCAAGACCAGGTTGGACAAGGCCTTGAGTGACCTGTGCTAGTGGGAGGTGTCCCTGCCTATGGCAGGGGGTAGGAACTAGATAATCCTTGAGGTCCCTTCCAACCTAAACCATTCTATGATTCTATAATGTGGTTTATTTTGGTCAGCAGGCTAAATCTATTCAGCTCTGCTTTGGCTCAAGCTGTGATTTTCCAAAAGTGACTGACCAAGTTTCTCTCAGCAGCTTGCTCAGCTGATAACTGCATAGGACAAACTCCAGGGAGGTGTAAGGAAAGATTTATGAACCAAACCAACCTGAGCAGTCCTGCTGGTTTGGACTGGTGTCAAAATGTCCTTCCAGTGAGCAGCATAAAGTACAAACCAAGGTTCTAATTCACGATGAACACTTGCACAAAGTAATTTACTGTGGGAAGAGCCAAAGTAACTCAGCACCAACTCTTTTTTTTTATATATATATATATATTTCTACTCTCTCTAATTACAGGCATGAGATCCAGGTAATAAGTGGGTTACATTTTCTGCTAAGAAAATGGTGTCTATAATTACAGGCACATGTTCAGCTGAGATACTGTGGCATCCAGTGCTGCCACAAAGATGATAATTGTCAACCTTTGCACTGTAATTAAATCTAAATGGGAATCCTAATCATTTTCCAAATGAGCAAACAGTAAGCCTATCTTGATTGGCTCCGTCATGGCAATGAATGAGACTGATTTACTCTAAGAGTTAATTAAGTTTTATGAAAGCCCCTGCCCCCCCCCTTCTCCCCAAGACCTACATTGTCAGCAAGTATTTGAGCTAATTAGTTCAGTATTGTTTTAATGCTGTGTGATAGCATTGCCTACATTATCCTATTAGGAACCTTCTCTTTCTGCAGCCTTGATTTCAGGTTTCCCCCACCTTGGAGCAACTACTTTGCCTTGGATTCACCTGTTTCTTGGGTTCATGACCTCCTTTTCCCTTTGAGGCTCATGATTTCAGTGAGGCTCATGAACAAAAGAGGATGCTATGCAGTTTGGTGCTCAGCTTTCCTGACAAATTCTCTTTATGCCTAACCATGACCTGACAGGCTCAGTGTAAGTGATCTCCTCTCGCAGGCATTCTTCTGGCTGCTATTCATATGGGATACTTTTTCCTATCACATGCCAGTGCAGCCAGCACAGCAGGACCCTGCTAAGCATGGACCACACAGGGAGCTCCTGTGGATTGCTGGATGCCATGTGTCATCCTGGGTAAGCAGTTACACTGCAGAAGCCAACCAGAACCAGCGTGACTTGCTTTTGCCTTCCCTTCCTGCCCTGAACACAACATAATCATCTGCTCCACTTACAGACACAAACACAGCACCATGCAGGTTGGCAAAGCCCCTCAGGATCACCAAGTCCAACCTAGAACCCTGCTCTACAAGATTCACCTTCAACCATAGCCCTAAGCACCACATCCAAACCACCCTTAAACACAGCCAGGCTGGGGGACTCCACCACCTCCCTGGGCAGCTCATTCCACTCCCTGACCACTCTCTCTCTGAAAAAATTTTTTTCCTGATGTCCAATCTACACATCCCCAGCCTCAGCTTGAGGCCATTCCTCCTCATTCTGTCTCCAATTCCCTGATAGAAGGGCCCAGCAGCAGCCTCTCCACAGTGTCCCTTCATCACTTGAACTCTCAGTTTGGTTTGCTCCATTCCTACAAAGGTAGCNCGAGGCCTTGAGTGCCCTGTACTAGTGGGAGGTGTCCCTGCCTATGGCAGGGGGTTGGAACTGGATGATCTTTGAGGTCCTTTCCAACCTTACCATTCTGTGATTCTATGATTCCATGACATTTGTTCAGGTAGTGGCTGCTGGGAGCTGCTACAGCTGGCAATGAAGAGGAGAAACTGTTGATCCACTCACCAGGCAATACCAACCAGCACAGATACACTACGCCAGGGGAGACAGACTGATTTACCACATGAAATCCATGCTTTGTTTCCCTGCTGTTTCTGCTCTCTCTCTCCTTCCTCAGCTCAGTTGTATGCCTAGAAGAACACATTTATTCTTCCTTTCATGAAGGACTCGAGCTGCAAAATGAATGCAAAGCAAAATGTTTGCAATGCACTTGCCCAAATCTAATGATTTTTGCAATTTAGCGGAAAAAAAAAAAGTCACAGAGCTGAAAAAAAAATATATCTGCTTCCTGTGGAGAAAGCACCTGAAAGGCAATGAAATTGCATTACCTGAAACAAGCCCATAAACAGCATTACAGAGCAGCCACTTGTCAGTGCTAGATGCTATTTGTGGGAAGCCACTAATTGCAGCTTTCATAAAACGGTTTGACTCCCTTCCAGGCTGATGCACACAGCATTCCAAGTGGGTGATTTAGAGGCTGCAGAAAGCCAAATGCCCCAGCCATGGGGGAGAGCTGCCACTTCTGGATTCCCTCAGGAGAGCTCCCCAGCTGAGAAAGATGTTGGACACTCCTTGACCACTGCCTTTCATGCTGTCAATGTCTCCTCTTCCCTCAGGGTGACCACAAGAATTAAGGACCCATGGGAGCATGAATGGCACACTGCAGGGGGAAGCCTTTGTCTCTAGCAGATTCCTAGGTTTTAGTGTTATAGGAAAGTCAGGCAGAGAGACAAAGATTGCAGTCCATCTGCCTAAACAGGGACAGCTAATAGAGTCATAGAATGGTTTAGGTTGGAAGGGACCTCAAAGATCATTCAGTTCCAAGCCCCTGCCATAGACAGGGACACCTCCCACTAGTACAGGTCACTCAAGGCCTCCTCCAACCTGGCCTCAAATACCTCCAGGGAGGTTGTGGAGCACAGAAGCACAGAATGTGACCAAAAAATCACATTCTACGATTCTGTGCTCCACAACCTCCCTGGGCAACCTGTGCCAGTGTCTCACCACCCTCACTGCAAACAACTTCCTCCTAACATCCAGTTTCAATCTCCCCTCTGCCAATTTAAACCCATCCCTCCTCCTCCTGTCATTACAAGACCTTGTCAATAGTCCCTCCCCAGCCTTCTTGCAGCCCCCTTCAGATCCTGGAGGGCTACTTCAAGGTCTCCTGGAAGCCTTCTCTTCTCCAGGCTGCAGAGCCCAAATCTCGTAGCCTGTCCTCATAGGGCACTTGAGATGTAATACTTGAGACCTCATGGTACTAGCAGCTAAATACTGGCCTACAGAAGACCTCTTTCTTCCTGGAAGGACAGCTGGAGGTCAGGTGAGACATAAAGAGCATCACAAGTAGTTTGTGACCACCAAAGTTAGGCAACAGAGTCATGGGTCAGGTGGCCATATGAGCCCACAGCTATAGACATTTCTTCCTAATCACAGAATCATAGAAACATGCAAGATGGTAAAGCCCCTCAGGATCACCAAGTCCAACCTAGAACCCTACTCTACAAGATTCACCTTAAACCATATCCCCAAGCACCACATCCAAACCACTCTTAAACACACCCAGGGTGGGTGACTCCACCACCTCCTTGGGCAGCTCATTCCAGTCCCTGACCACTCTCCATGAAAAACTTTTTTCCTTGATACATGACATAGAACAAGTAAAAGAGATGAAACTTAAGTCAAGCTTTTCCTCTTCATTCTGAACCTGAAGCACACATGCTTCACCTCCAGCCCTAGGACTTCTTTGTATCTTGCCCTGTGAATCTACAGAGATGACCCAACAGGATGTACTTGATTGGAGTCCATTTGCCTAAACAGGGACAGTTAATAGAGTCATAGAATGGTTTAGGTTGGAAGGGACCTCAAAGATCATCCAGTTCCAACCCCCTACCATAGGCAGGGACACCTCCCACTAGCATAGGTCACTCAAGGTCTCATCCAACCTGGTCCTGAACACCTCCAGGGAGGTTGTGGAGCACAGAAGCACAGAATGTGATCAAAGATCACATTGGCAGGTGGGAAAACTGTCATGGAGCAGCCTGATTCACCTGAGGCCTTTCTGAGCACACAGAGAAGACAATCTGCTGATGTTTGGATAGTTTGTATGTTCTTATCTCAGTAGAATGTGTTCACACAAGCGAGGTTTGATTTTATGTTATCCTAAGCCTTGCCCCATACTTGTCCTAGTAGCTGAAAATATTTTATTTTAGCCAAGGGGCTCCAAAATTCTCACTTTTTTTTTTTTTAATGAAAATAAACTGATCAGTGAATTTAAAAGAAACAGAAAAAAAGAAGAAAAAAAGAAGAGAAAAAACAGAAGAGAAAAAAGAAGAGAAAAAAACAGAAGAGAAAAAAAGAAGAAAAAAGAGAAAAACAAAAGAAAAGAAACAGAATAGAAAAAACAAGAAAAAAAGAGAAAAAAGAGAAGAGAAAAAAGAGAAGAGAAAAAAGAGAAGAGAAAAAAGAGAAGAGGAAAAAAGAAGAGAAAAGCAGAAAAGAAAAAAGAGAACAAACAGAAGAGAAAAGAAGAGAAAAACAGAAGGAAAAAAACAGAATAAAAAAGAGAAAAATGGAAAAGAAAAAAACAGAAGAGAAAAACACAAGAGAAAAAACAGAAGAGAAAAAAAGAAGAAAAAAGAGAAAAACAAAAGAAAAAAACAGAAGAGAAAAAAGAGAATAACAAAAGAAAAAAAGCAGAAGAGAAGCAACAGAAAAAAATGGGGAAAAAACAGAAGAGAAGAGAAAAAAAGAGAAAAAAGAAGAGGAAAAAAGAAAAAATAAGACAAGCAGAAAAGAAAAAAAAAGAAATAATAGAAAGAAAAAAGAGAACAAACAGAAGAGAAAAACACAAGAGAAAAAACAGAAGAGAAGAGAAAAAAAGAGAAAAAAGAAGAGGAAAAAAGAAAAAATAAGACAAGCAGAAAAGAAAAAAAAAGAAATAATAGAAAGAAAAAAGAGAAGAAAAAGGAGAAAAACAGAAAAGAAAAAACAGAAGAGGAAAAAAATAAGAAAAAAACAAGAGAAATAAACAGAAGGAAAAAAAACAGAAGAAAAAAAGATAAAAATAGTAAAGAAAAAAACCAGAAGAGAAAAAAGAAAAAAAAAAAAGAGAACAAAAAACAGAAGAAAAAAAAAAAAAAGAGAAAAAAGAAGAGGAAAAAAGAAAAAATAAGACAAGCAGAAAAGAAAAAAAAAGAAATAATAGAAAGAAAAAAGAGAAGAAAGAGGAGAAAGGGGGGGAAGAAAAAACAGAAGAGGAAAAAAAGAGAAGAGAAAAAAAAAACAGAAGAGAAAAAAAACAGGAGAGAAAAAAAACTGAAGAGAAAAAAAAACAGAAGAGGAAAAACACAGAATACTATTTTCAGTGGCTCATGAGCTGGAAAAAAAACATTTTTTAATGAGGAAAAGAAAAAAAAAAGAAAGATTAAGTCCAGTCAGCAGCTGAAAAAGCAAGCACTTATTAAAACAAAATATTTAATGTTCGTAGCCATTCAATGGTTGGAAAAGTGAGTTCTAATGACCAGGTTTAATAATGTTTAGAGCCACCCAGGGCCTTGAGAAGCAACTTCTTGCCCAACCTTATAGAGCTGCTGATCCCACATGTGCTGAATTAGATCCCCTGCCACAACTGGGGATAAAAGGGTTAAAAACCCAAAGCTCAGAGTGTCCCTCTGCTGAGAGAAGCTAGAGACAGGTGGCTGGTAGGAGAATCACAGACTCACCCAGGCTGGCAAAGCCCCTCAGGGTCACCAAGCACAACCTAGAACCCTGCTCTACAAGATTCACCTTAAACCACAGCCCCAAGCATCACATCCAAACCACCCTTAAACACAGCCAGCCTGGGGGACTCCACCACCTCCCTGGGCAGCTCATTCCACTCCCTGACCACTCTCTCCATGAAAAACTTTTTCCTAATGTCCAATCTAACCCTTCGCAGCCTCAGCTTGAGGCCATTCCTCCTTGTTCTGTCTCCAATTCCCTGTGAGCAGAGCCCAGCAGCAGCCTCTCCACAATGTCCCTTCAGGTAGCTGTAGACAGCAATGAGATCTGAAGATCTCTAAAGAAGAAAGGAGGAAAAACGAAAGAGCACTGCAGAACCAAGCTGAGCTCTCTGATATACTTCCAGTGGGGAATATCACAGAATCACACAATATATCTGGTTGGAAGAGACCTCCAAGCTCATCCAGTCTGATCTTTCACCTATCACTTTCAGTTAACTCTAAACCACGTCCCCAAGCACCAGGTCCACAGGTTGCTTGAACACCCCCAGGGATAACAACTCCAGCACTGCCCTGGGCAGATCATTCCAACATTTGAGATCCCTTCCAGTGATGAAATATTTCCTAATATCCAGTTTGAACCAACCCTGGT
Source organism: Ramphastos sulfuratus (assembly GCA_013399055.1). NCBI lineage: Eukaryota > Metazoa > Chordata > Aves > Piciformes > Ramphastidae > Ramphastos > Ramphastos sulfuratus. Next base: position 5,801 of record WBNM01013206.1, on the reverse strand, counting down.
GCAGCCTGAAACCATTTCCTCTAGTGCTGTCCAGCATCCAGAAGTCTGCCATGTGGGAAACCAGATACGAAACACAGCTTTTCTATTGCCAGGGGAGAAAAAGTGGGATGGTGCCACACTAGGCAGCCTCTTCATCTTCACACATGGAAGGGACTGGAGATTGTGACTGGGCAAAAGAGCCCAGGGACAGATGAAGGTGTGTCTCCAAGCACCTCGGGACAGAAGAGACTCTTCTTCAGTTTGACAACCTAATGGTTTGTCCTGAGGCAGCACTGCAGAGCTGTTCCAAAGTTCATCACCTTAGCACAGGTGACATTTGTTGGGGAATGCTTCTGCTGTTTGCTACTCAGAAATGGCCTCTGCATATAGAAAAATGGTCTTCATTTCACTGCATTTAAACCAGGGTGAAGTAGCCCTCTGAGCCTTTCAGTGCCTTGAATCTGAGACAATTGTTGTCTGCTGCAATTTGTTGTCATTATTTCACACTCCTCTAATTTACACATGTGGAAAAGAAGTGCTTGGGGATCATCTTGCCTTGTCGACAGGGATTCAGGGAGCCATTCTGACTCCCTCTGTGTGTTTGGAGCCTTTCCAGAAGCTCAGCAAGGTACCCGCAGTGCAATTTGTCTTTGCAAAAATATTTTGCCATTTAAAGCCACTAAGTGGCAGGAAAAAGCAAGCCCTGAAAAATATATGTTGTGCTTAGTGCTGGTTTCAAGCTGTACACGCTGAGGGTTTTAAATGTAATGCACTAAGCTCTCCTGCAGAAACCAGTTCCTGGGCTGCTGTTGAGAGTACCCTTTTCCACCCAGCAGAAACAGGAGAAATCAATGTATGTTAATCAAGGTATCAGATATAAGAGAGATCTATCAACAAATAGAAATAGGACCAGTCTGCAGGCACGGTGCCAGGCTTCTGGCCAAGACTTTGTGCAAATAAAGATACAGTAAGCTACAGCCAAGGCTCCCAGCAGGGCCAGGAGATGACAATCAACTGCAGTGTTTCAGCTCATGCTTGCAGAAGTCTTTTGTGCCCATCTGACCCTAGCTCAATGATCAACGCCGAGCACAGACTGTAATTAAGATGATGACAGGAATTGCTCTGAACATCTGACTTCAGCTGCCTCAAAGGAGCTGACATTTCTTGGGTAAAATGGAAAGCTTCAGCTGTTTCATTTCGAGTGACTCTCATCTGCAATGCCACAGCTCAGGGCAGTGACCTTCAGCTGAAAGAAGGTCTCAGTGAAGGACATACTAACCTGAATGCTTGCAATGTCCCAGCCTCACCCTTTATCTGCAGTGAAATAGTTTTATCTTCAGAGGGAAAACATTCTGATGAGTTTTCCCATGCTGAAGCTTTGTGTTCCAGGGTACAGTGGTGGTAAAAAGCTACATCTGCAAAAGCACATCAGGGAATTTGAGTCTGTTGGTCTCTGGTCAGCAGTGGGAGCACCTCCATGGCAGGGTTTGGGGTTCTGGAGCTTGGAGAACAGGGAGCACCATTAAACCAGCAAGCTGTATGGAGGCAGAAGGAGTTAATGGAGCCTTTAGGGTGCAGCATACTGGATGATCACAGCTGGGAATGACACATTTGTCACAGAGCATAAGCTGTCTATCAAGAGAGATAAGCCGTATCTGTAGTGCCCTGCCTGGTCCACAGGAGCCCCTTACAGTCTCCTGCAGTCCAAGATGAGTTCTTTCCTCCATAAAGAGTTCAGCACAGAAGAGCAGTGCTAGGAAAATTTGCAGCCTGGAAGGTTTGAGGCAGAGTGTGTGCACAGGCTGAGGTCCCAGAGCTCTGCACAGCTGCAAACAGCAGAAACCTTCACCAAATACGCAGTAAGTCCTTCTGCTCCTTCCAGCTCAGGGTTGTGGTGATGCTTTCCATGCCCACCTCTGCCACCCACCACCTGACCCTCTGGCAGCAGATGACATGACTCTGTCTTGCTGGGCACTGGCCCTTGTCCAGCACAGGGAATGTTCAGAGCATGGCTGGCAGAGGTAGCCCTGCCCCACCACTGGCCAAGGGCACTCAGTCACCAGAGAGCAGCCAGCAGGCTGGGGGCTCCATTTCCCTCCACAAGGACAACTGCAGTGTCTGTGCACCAAACACACCCTGCTTCTGGCAGGAGAAACACTTGGAAACAAGGGGAGAAACGGGTTCTTCTCCCTCCTCAGCATTCAGAGATTGTGATTTCAACTGTCTTCTGGTTCCTGAGCCCAGCTGGATCACAGAATCACAGACACACCCAGGTTGGCAAAGCCCCTCAGGGTCACCAAGTCCAACCTAGAACCCTGCTCTACAAGATTTGCCTTCAACCATAGCCCCAAGCACCACATCCAAACCACCCTGAAACACAGCCAGGCTGGGGGACTCCACCACCTCCCTGGGCAGCTCATTCCACTCCCTGACCACTCTCTGCATGAAAAACTTTTTCCTAATGTCCAATCTAAACCTCCCCAGTCTCAGCTTGAGGCCATTCCTCCTTGTTCTGTCTCCAATTCTCTGTGAGCAGAGCCCAGCAGCAGCCTCTCCACAATGTCCCTTCAGGTAGCTGTAGCCAGCAATGAGCTCTGCCCTCAGCCTCCTCTTCCTCACACTAACCATCCCCAGCTC
>WBNM01013204.1:0-21060 GCA_013399055.1 Ramphastos sulfuratus | reverse complement strand
CCCCACCCCTCTTTTCTTTTTTTCTTTATTTTAGGCAGCTAAGTTCATATAAAGAAAATTCAGCATTTCACTCTGAGACCTTGGGAGAGAAGGCAGCAGGTAAATCATTAACCACAACTGGTGATCAGCTGAATTTATTCCCGTCCTCTGCTATCAGTTACCTGAGTTGAGACATTTATGTCCAGGTCTCAAGACCATCTAAATCCATCAGGTAAGGTGATTTTTAAACACTTAAGTAAGAGTTAAGGCAGATTGTAGAAGCCTTGCAGTGTGTTGCTTCCTACTAGCCCAAGAATTTTGTTAACCTTGTGAACTCAGTCATCACAGGGTTGAAAAGGAGGATTCTAACCAATCTACTTAGAGATCAATTAGATCAGCAATACAAATGCTAACATCACAACAACTTCTTATTTCAAGCACTTCAAAGGAAGACTGTAGTCACATTAAACCCCACTGCATTTTGGATAGCAGTTAAAAAAAGCCCAACATGGATTTCACAGGTGAACAATTGAGGCTAAGACAGGAGCAATTCACAGCCAGAGAAGAAAGGCAGTTCACATTTCTATGGTCAAAAGTATAAATCAGGAAGGTAGAAAGCTCTGAAACAATCACATTTTTAACTCTGCCCTTCCAATGCAAGTGCAGTGGCAGACTTTACTACTACAAGAGGACAGTTTTCCTTCTGAGGCTTACACACCTTTAAAGGTGGCTTTAAACTTTTAACTTCAACTGTCAGTCTGTGCACCCATCAGAAATAATACAACAAGCAGGATGTTACTTAAGTCTTTGTAGAGGTGTTTTCTACAGAGCAGTCACAAGAAAAAAAGGCACCAAGTTATTCAAGTAAACTGACCTACCTTCCTCCTGCTTACACTTCCTTTTTGTGCCTTCACAAGCCAATCAGTGACTTCATTGCTCTCAACCAAACGTAATATTCCAGCACGACAGAATTTTTTCTGTGCTAAAAGAACTAAGCTGCTGTGTGTGTGGATACAGACACAAGCCTCACATTCACAAAGAGAAATCATGGTCATGCCTTGCAGCAGATAACACCACAGTAGATGCCTCCAGCATGTAATCCAGTCACAGAATTCAGTTTCATTTTGAACTTTACAAAAGTTTTATCGTGACAGAAGCCCAAAGGAGCGAAGTTATTGGCCAAAAAGTGATCTGAGCAAATGGTATCAAATAAAAATGAGAGTAACTGAAACGATGACTATGTTTCATCGTCTGACATTCATCTTAGGGCCAAGAGTAGACAAGGGAAAAGGGGAAAAAATTCCAAAAAATCATAATCAGTAAACAGGCCCCCTCAAAAAACATCTGTAGTATGTTGCTCACAGTTGCGGAAGTAAAGAACAAAGCTAAACTGTTCAAGTACAAAAAGTAATTGGAGATACCTCCTCATGCACAGGTAAAATAAGAAAGCACAAAATCAGGAATCAGTCACACTTAATCCTGGTTAAAGCAGCATTCACTGACTGAAGTCCAACTCCTTCAGCACTACTTCCAAACAGTGTCAGCAAAACTGCCATCTGGGAAGTTTCTCCATGTTTCCACTTCTCCCAGTTGTTCCATGAGTTCTCTTCCAGGCTTTAGTAAGAACACTGCAGGAAGCTTCCAGAAACAGTAGTATCCTATTGAGGAAGACAAGACAGCTTCAGTAGTGTGTCCTGGATCATAGGTGGTTTTGCTTCTTACATGTTTTAGTGCTTCAGCACATTCAGGGAGCAGCATCTAGAGCTTGCTGGCCCCAGGGCAAACCTGCCCTCATCTGCAGGCTACACTGAACATTCCCCTGCTGGCAGGATGCTGCTCAACTGCAGCTACTTCATATTTACTCTAGGTTGACTCACTTAAATGGTTGTTTCAATTCCTTATTTTCATTTCCTACACAGGATGCCATTGCCAGATTGATCACTGACAGCAACAGTAAATAAGTCTTTTCTTATCTGCAGAGAGGTGCCTGCCTCGATACGACCAGGGAATTAGTTTCCTTTAGCTTCCCATTTTGTGTGTGCACGTCCAAGTTACTAAAAAAAAAAAAAAACAAAACAGCTGAATCATCACTGATTGCTATTTAAACTGAAAATCTGGGGTTTAGAAACAAACCATCTGGCATCAGTGTTGAACAAACACAACATCGATGAATGTGGCATGCTGCCTGCCTGCTTCTTGCCTATCAACACCAACCAGTGTACCCCCAAGTGAAGAAAAGATTTCAAGTGGCACAGGCAAGGTTAGGTTTGCTGTGATTGTCAACCCCTGATCATCCAAACCAGAGGTACAGGAGATAAAACATATAAAAAGAATCTTTGAGTGCCACAGCAATGCTGGGAGGCCTTTTGCTGGGAGGCCAGGCTGAGAGAATTGGGCTTGTTCAGCCTGGAGACCTGGTGGCCTTCCAGTGCTTCGAGATCAGAAAGCTGGGGACAGACTTTTGAGCAGGGCCTGCTGTGATAGGACTCGGGGGGAGATTCATAGCAGGGAGAAGGGAAAAAAGTTTGAGGGTGGGGAGAGCCTGACCCGGGCTGCCCAGAGAGATGGGTGCTGTGCCGTGGCTGGCACTATTGCAGGTCAGGATGTTTGGGGCTGTGAGCAACCTGCTCCAGTTGGGGATGTCCCTGCTGACTGCAGGGGGTTGGACTGGATGGCCTCAAAAGGTCCCTTCCAACCCAAATCATTTCATGTTTCCATTCGTGCTTCCAAGTGAAGCAAATACTTTAAGTGGCACAGGCGAAGAAAATAATTTAAGGGGCACTGTCTTAGCTCTCCTGAGCCCTACCTACACTTTCATAAAGTTTCCATGCTGAAAGCATCATACAGGAACAGGCATGCAGACAGCACAGCCTGACTTTCTGAGCCCCACAAAAGAAATTCCCTTGTTTCTGAACACTCCACTACCCGAGTTGGAATGTTGCTCATTCATCCACAGAGACTGGCCTGCATTCTACATGACTGATGCTGTCTTGGAAATCACAGAATGGTTTGAGTTGGAAGGGACCTCCAAAGGGCATCCAGTCCAACCCCCCTGCAATCAGCAGGGACATCCTCCACTAGAGCAGGCTGCTCAGTCGCGTCAAGCCTGACCTTGAACATCTCCAGGCGAGGGGCCTCAACTAATTCCCTGGGCAACCTGTTGCAGTGTTGCAGCAGCCTCCTGGTGCAGAACTTGTTCCTCACAGGCAATCTCAAGCTGCTCTGCTCTCATTTCAAACCATTGCCCTTGTCCTGTCTCTGCAGGCCTTTGCAAACAGTCCCTCTGCAGTCTACTTGGAGCCCCTTCAAGTGTTGAAAGGTCTCCCCAGAGCCTTCCCCAGGCTATGATGAACAACTTAACTTTTCCTTAGTAACATCAGTGAAAACTACTTGCTGTGCATCTTTAGTTTACCAGCAATAACAAGTCTGAACAAAACTGCAAGGCACAGACACAGCCCTATCGCCTCTCAAGTATATTAAGGCAAAGGCCACAAACAGGAAATAAGCACAACACCATTTATAGCTGCTTACAAAGCTGTCTGGCTATTGAAGTTTGCACACAGCATAACAATCATAGAATGGCTTAGCTTGGAAGAGACCTCAGAGATGGTCTGACCTCCTTGCCACAGGCAGGGTTGCGCCTCTACTAGACTCAGCTGCTCAAGGCCTCATCCAACCTGGCCTTGATCACCCCCAGGCAGGAGGCATCCATAGCCTCCTTGGGCAGCCTATTCCAGACTCCTACCACCTTTGTACTGAAGAACTTCCCAAGATCCAGTCTAACCCTGCCCTCCCTCAGCTTCCAACCATTCTCCCTTGTCTTGTTGCCAGACACCCTTATGAGAAGTCCCTGTGCAGCCTTCCAGCAGGATCCCTTTATCTCTTGGCAGGCAGCTCTGAGGTTCCCCTGGAGCCTTCTCTTCTCTAAGCTGAACACCTGCAGCTCCCTCAGCCTGTCCTCACAGCAGAGCTGCTCCAGCCCTTGGATCCTCTTTTTAGCCTCCTCTGGACTCACTGCAACATCTCTCTGTCCTTCTCGTGATGGGAACACCAGAGCTGGAGGCAGGATTGGAGGTGAGGTTTAAGCAGAGCAAAGTCAAGGGACAGAATCTCCTTTTGCCCTGCTGGCTGCATTGCAGTGCAGGAAACTCCAGGGCATTACTGGGATTTTGAGGAACATTTCAAGCTCTGCATTTTAAAGCAGTTTCAGTTGTGAGCAGCTTTGTCAGAAGGCATGCTCCATGACAACTTACCTTTATTTTGTTGTTTTGTTTTTTCTTGTAATTAAATACTTCAGGCTCCGATTTCAGAATCCAGGAAATCACCAATGTCATTTGTGATGAAAGAGATTAGAGAACAGGTGGCTTGGTCAAGAATGTCACACACCAGAAAAAAAAAATATCATGAAACAGAATAACTTTTTTTTGAGTACAGACCAACTAATCCCCTACCAAAGCCAAGCATGCTTTCAGCCCAGCTAGAAGCTACTGCTACAGGACATCACACACCTGCCTGTCACCATTCATTTTAAAATCAAAAAAATGCTGAAAGGTGTCCCAAATATTTGATTAGTTTACTAATATATGTACAGACACATCAGAACCCCCAAGGGTATTATTGTTCGAAAGGCTGCTTTATGGACAATGACTGAACAGAGGTGTAAAAATCTATTGCACAACCTGAAAAGGTCATTACTTGGGAAATCCTGAGCTGCTGTGCTATTACCAAACAATTCAGGCACTTTTTTGTTTGTTTGTTTGGGTTAGGGTTTGGTTTTTTTTTTTTTTTTCCTTTTTTAAAACTTTATTACATAAACTTTAAACATATAAACCTCTGAGCATAACCACTCAGGTTCCTTCTGTAACATCGTGCCTAGAGGAAAACAAAAAACTGTATTCAATAAATAGGGCTTCCCTTCAATGACTTCTTTGCTTGAGACTCGGATGGAAAAGGAACTACAGGTACAGAACCACAATGTTGCAATTGAACACTGGACTTGAAAAGGGATTATTAAAACTGTAAAAAAAGGTCTGCAGCATTCCACTACTGAAAAATAAAGTTTGGGTTTTTGTTTTTGTTTTCTTTTTTAATCAAGAAAGTTACAGGGTTAGTTCCTTTCTCCTATTTTAAAGTCTTGATAAAGTTGTCCAAGAAAAATGAACAGATGTTCCCTTTGCTCTGGTATCTGGTTCCATGTCAGGTTGACAGCTTAGCTCAGGTTTCTGTTGCAATATTTAAATTTCCCTGCAGAGAGAAAAATAAAAATAAATTTTAAAAAATTGTTATACACAGAATCACAAAACAGTCTGGGTTGGAGGGGACCTCCAAAGGGCATCCAGCCCAATCCCCTCTGCACTCAGCAGACATCCTCCACTACAGCAGGTTGCTCACAGCCTTGGCCAGCCTGACCTTCAACATGTCCAGGCATAGGGCCTCAACTCCCTCCCTGGGCAACCTGTTGCAGTAGCCTCCTGCTGCAGAACTTGTTCCTCACAGCCAATCTCAAGCTACTCTGCTCTCATTTCAAACCACTGCCCTCATCCTGTCCCTGCAGGCCTTTGCAAACAGTCCCTCTGCAGCCTGCTTGCAGCCCCCTTCAGCTCCTGGCAGGCTGCTCAGTCCCTGGAGCCTTCTCTTCTCCAGGCTGCTCACCCCCAGCTCCCTCAGCCTGGATCACCATACAGCAGAGGTACTCCAGCCCCTCTGATCACTATCATGGCCTCCTCCGGACCTGCTCTATCAGGCCCGTGTCCCTCCTGTGCTGAGGGCTCCAGAGCTGGATGCAGCACTCCAGGTGAGATCTCCCCAGAGCAGAACAAAGTGGCAGGATCCCCTCTCTCCATCTGTGAAGCTGTACCAGTGGATAAAAGGCTCCCAACTTCCGCAAGCACTGGATTATTTTATTGAAACAGCAGAACTGTCAAGACAGTACCTGAAAGGATGCACATGCATAATGGTTTCAAGAAAGTGACATAAAGATGTTAGCTCAGTTTCAACCAAGTCTCAAGGTCAAGTTCATCATTACAACAGGAAAAATCCAGGAAGAGCTAGAATCTGAAGGAGGTTTCTGGGCTTTCAGTACTAGCCAAGCAGCAATCAGTATACTGGTAAGAAAGTAGCTCTGTCATAATGACTCTTCAGGATTTATTTTACTCCAAGCCCAAGACGCTCAGGTTCATCAGGCTTATAAATCAATATTCAGCTCTTATTATGCTTCTCTAATTCCAATGGTTATATCCAGCAGCCAGACTCTGGCAAGCATCTTTCAGAGGCTCCAGACAAGAACCTTAACACTCGTTACAGAAAAGCACTGGAAATGACTGGGGAAAAGCTCACTGCAACAAAATTCTGGCACTTCTAGGCCCCTTTTACAAAGTCTTAGGGGGAAAAAAATCCTTCTCTCTCTGTTTTTCAGTAATTCCAATTCAATTCAGCCTTCAGAGATCAGAGTGCTGAGAGGCAATGCAAGTGTGAAAGGCATTCACCTGAAAACTTCAGTTACAAGGGACCCATTTACCTTGTCAAAATGGGTTGGGCTTCTTTTGTGGTCTTTTTCCTTTGTTAGATTGATTTTTCTTGGCTTTTTTAATAACTTGTTGTTTGGGTTTTGTTTGTTTACATTTTTGGTTCTATTTCTGTGCTTGAGGGAGAGGGTTATGTTTTGTTGGGGGTTTTTTGTTTGCTTTTTGTTGGGTAGTGGTGATTTTCTTTTGAGGTGGTGATGGTGGTTTTGTTTTTGGGGCGGGGGTGATGGTGATTTTCTTTTAGGGGTGGGGGTGGTGATTTGGGAGGTGAGGGTGGTAATGATTTTCTTTGGGGGGTGTTGGTGGTGGTGACTTTAGAGGGTGGTGGATTCCTTTTTGGGTGGAGGTGCTGGTGGTGATTTTTTTTTTTGAGGTGCTGGTGGTGATTTTCTTTTGGGGGTGGTTTTGTTGGGGGTGGTCTGGGTTTGGTGTGGGGGAGATTTTCAGTGGTGGTGGTTTGTTGGTGGTTTGGGGGTATTTTGTTTCTGGGGTTTTTTTGTGTGGTTCTGTGGTTGTTTGGGGTGTTTGGCTTTTTTTTTTTTGTCAACTGATTGGGTTTTTGGGGGGTTTGTTTTTTTTTTTTTTTGCGGGTTTTTTTTTTGGGGTTTTTTTGTGTTTTTCCCTCCCCCCCCCCCCCCCGCCCACTGGACTGTAAAATGGAGGCTTTTTAAAACAAACTTTATGAACCAAGCTCTAATCCAACTCCAAATGCTTATGCAAGCAAATTGTAGCTAGGTGGACAGAGAATTGCAAAACAAACAAAGAATTCACACAGGGACACAGAATCTGCAAGGGGCTGTGCAGGGCAGCTAATCCAATTCTCCAGTGCCACATGCTTTGATCACACTTGATCAATTCTAATAAAGGCTTTAAAGAATGGTTGAAGCTACTGATCCTCACAAAAAGCTCCACCATTTTTATATGGTTCAAGAGTTCTTCTGCAGCTCAAGATTATCATAGTCCTGTACACGCTGCCAACCAAAAGCTATCATAAACCAGATGGGCTTAATCACCTCAGGTTGAGCTTATCAAACCATTTTACACAGACATTATACAGGGTGGGATGTAAAATTTTATGGTGTAGGACTCAGAGCAGCACTCCAGTGTGTACTTGAAAGCAGATGATTAATTTAAGGTAATATGATAAAGAAGGGAAACACACAGAGTACAATAAATAAAATTATTAATACCCTTCAACCAATATGTTGATTTAAAACCCTGGCCTAGGAGGAGATAACATTTTTACCCAGAGGGCCACTTTCTCCTCCTCTCAATAGGAAGAGAGATTAGCTGAGGTCAAGGAGAGAATGCTGAAGAGCACCGGCAACTGCAGAACCTCAGAGGCCACCTCTGAGACTGTAACAGGATAGGTTGGGGACTGACCTGTTGGAGAGCAGCATAGGGAAAAGGGTCCCAGGGATCCTGCTGGGCAACAGGAGGCCCAAGAGCCAGCAATGTGCCCTTGTGGCCAAGAAGGCTAAGGGCATCCTGGGGTGGATTAGAAAGGCTGTGGTTAGCAGCTCCAGAGAGGTTCTCCTCCCCGTCTACTCTGCCCTAGGGATGCCGCAACTGGGACACTGTGGCCAGTTCTGGGCCCTTCAGGGCAAGAAGGAGCTCAGAGAACTGCTTGAGAGAGTCCAGCCCAGAGATCCAAAGCTGCTGCAGGCAGTGAATATCTCCCATGAGGCCAGGCTGAGGGAGCTGGGGTGGGAGCTGGCAGCAGAGGAGCCTGAGGGCTGCCCTCAGTGTTGTGCTAAAGATGTGCAGGGCAGTGTCAGGAGGACACAGCCAGACCTTGCTGAGGGGTGGCCAAGGGTGGCACAAGGGGCACTGGGGGCAAGCTGGAGCAGAGGAGGTGCCATGGGAACCAGGAAGGAAAACCTTTTCCCTGTGAGGGTGGCAATGGTCTGGAGCAGGCTGCCCAGAGAGGCTGTGGAGTCTCCTTCTCTGCAGACATTGCAAACCTACCTGGATGTGTTCCAGTGTGCCGTGCTCTAGGTGATGCTGCTCTGGCAGGGAGGTTGGGCTGGATGCTCTCTGGAGGTCACTTCCAACCCTTAACATTCTGTGATTTGCAATCACTCAGAGCAAGTTCCAATGGAATAACCATGGAGGAAACAGAAATGCAGAATCTGCCTACTGAAGTACAAAGTGGCAATATTCCAGAAAATCCCATCTGATTTATTCCATGGGAATTTCAAAACTGGAATGCATCATACTAATATTCATACTTTAGAAACAGATTAGTGACAAAGGACTTAAGGCAGCTTACCTTTTCTTTCCTCAAGAAGCCATCTCTGAACCTGTTGGTGGTGAACCCCCTCACACCAACAGAGCGCAGCCGCTGGTACTTGGCCTGGATGTACAAACCCTTCTGCACCAGGCCTGACCTGTAGTGGGGCTGCAAACGCCCATCTGCAAAGTTGCTCTGGAAAGGGGTGGGCAAAGAGAGGAAAGCGCAAAATGAAGGCACCAAAACTTAAGAGTTCACTCCCAGAATTTAAACACAGGCAAGACTTCCTGTCCTGAACAACATGACTATGCATTTGCAAGCACAGAGCCTCTTTAATTCCCGTTGAATATTCCTCACAGCACTAACCTGTGGCTCAAATAACTGCTCTGTTGTACTTACTACTTAAACCATCTGCAATTGCCTTCCTCATAGAAAAAAAAAAATTAAGTGCATTGTACAACATTAATAGGTTTGCAGGCTTTAATGGAAGTAACCCAGCATCAAACAAAAAGTTATTTAAATGGCTTGTACTGACAGGATGAGAGGGAATGGATTGAAGCTTGAGGAGGGCTGATTTAGACTGGAGATTAGGAAGAAATTCTTTCCAGTGAGGGTGATGAGACACTGGCACAGGTTGCCCAGGGAGATTGAGGCCTTGAGCAACCTGGGCTAGTGGAAAGTGTCCCTGCCCATGGCAGGGGGTTTGGAACTGGATGATGTTTAAAGTCCCTTCCAACCTAAACCATTCCATGAATCTGTAAGTGAAAACTCCCAGCACTGCCTCAATGCTACAGCAGCCAGTGCTGAAGATCTCTGCATCCCCTAAAGGCTGAGGGGATACTGATTAAGAGGCAGAGACATCCTCACATGTTGAAACACTTCTATCAAGCTAACACTTTGAACTTGCTTATTTCAACTTGGAAAATGACTTTGTTTCCTCCAGCTGAATAAAGTTGGCTTTTTATTTGGATAGTCAGCTTAGCTACTGACTTAGACTGACATCTAAACAAGAGAGCCTGAAAGGCTTTTAACCCAGCAGTTCTCTTATATTCAGTCAGGGGGCAAGGGGACAACAACAATCACTCCAAACCTGCTCCCCTTTTAATACTGTCAGCTGAAATGCCCCCTAGTTAACTTAGCCATTAAAACTTTGCTTCAGATTTAACTTCTGCTGTGAGGATAGGCAGGGGGATCTGGGGTTATTCAGCCTAGAGAAGACTCTGGGGGGACCTTAGAGCTACATTTCAATATCTGAAGGGGGCCTACGGGAGGCCTGGGGAAGGACTGTTTAGAAGGGATTGGAGTGATAGGACAAGGGGCAATGGTTTGAAACTGGAGCAAGATGGATTTAGGTTGGGACATCAGGAAGAAGTTCTGCACAGTGAGAGTGGCACAGGGTGCCCAGGGATGTGGTTGAGGCCCTGTCCCCAGAGACGTTCAAGTTCAGACTGGATGTGTCCCTGGGCACTGTGATCCAGTTGGAAGTGTCCCTGCTGACTGCAGGGGGGATGAACAAGATCTTTGAGAGTCCCTTCCAACCCAATGCAGTCTGTGAGTCTGTGAACTACCCAGATCCAGTAGTGGCAAACCCTGCTCACTCCACTGCTAGCCCTCTCAAATACTAAAAGCTAAACCTCACACTATTTCATGTGGAAATGTGATCTATGATGACACTTTTTAAATGGCATTTAACACCTTTAAAAATGTGCCTCTTGGCACCAAATAAGATCAGATCACTACTTCATGTAACATATCTGCTGAAAGCTGGTCTGTACCTTGAAGTATCTCCTGATGGGTCCTGCATTTTCAAGATGTCCCCTGACGCGTCTGTGAGGGTAACCATCAATTGGTTTGGACGAATAATAAGAGTTCTAGGAGGAAAACAGACACAGGTATTAGCTTAATGATGCCAAATTGTTCAAGAAAACACACAAAGTTTCTGGCCTACACTAACAGATATTGCAGCTCTTTCCATTTTGCAGCATTTGACACAACGACAGAGTTTGAAGGAATCAGAAGCCTGGGAGCACAGTGCCCAGACCTCAGCTGGCTGAATGATGGCAGAGCCCCACGGAAGCAGAGGATGACACAGACCATCCACAGAATGGTAGGGGCTGGAAGGGACCTCCAAAGATCATCCAGTCCAACCCTTCTGCCAGAGCAGGAGTGCCTAGAGCAGGTCACACAGGAATGCATCCAGGTAGGTTTGGAATGTCTGCAGAGAAGGAGACTCCACAACCTCTCTGGGCAGCTGCTCCAGGGCTCTGGCACCCTCACAGGGAAAAAAAAAGCTTTTCCTTCTGCTCATGTGGCACCTCCTCTGCTCCAGCTTGCCCACAGTGCTCCTTGTCCTGTCATTGGACATCCCTGCACAGAGCCTGGCTCCATCCTGCGCCTTGTCCTATGACTCCCAGCCCTTGTCAAAAGTCCCTTCCTGCCTTTCTTGTAGTCCCTTTCAGGCACTAGCAGGCTGCTCTGAGGTCTCCCCAGAGCCTTCTCTTCTCCAGGCTGAACACCTCCAACTCTCTCAGCCTGTCCCCACAGGGGAGCTTCTCCAGCACTCTGAACATCTTTGGGGCCTCCTCTGGAACCACTCCAGCAGCTTCAAGTCCCTCTTCTGCTGGGAGCGCCAGAGCTGGAGGCAGTGCTGCAGGTGAGGTCAGAGCAGAGCAGATTGGAGGGGCAGAATCCCCTCCCTGTGCTGCTGCTCTCCCTGCTCTGGCTGCAGCCAGCACACAGCTGCCTCTGGGCTGCCAGTGACCAGTGCTGGCTCCTGGGCACTTGGGCACCAAATGACACCCCCAAGGCCTTCTCCTCCAGGCTGCTCTTGAGCCACTCCTTGCGCAGTTGATACTTGTACTTGGGATTGCCCTGGCATTCCTAGCAACAAAAACTATAGAACTACTTCATGGAAAGATACAGCAATCTGCTCCTCAGGATTTTTTTAAACTAGGGGGTTTAAACAGAAATAAAAACAGAATCACAGAACTTCAGAGGTTGGAAGGGACCTCCAGAGCTCATCCAGTCCAACCCTCCCTGCCAAGGCAGGATCACCTAGGTTAGTCTGCACAGGAATGCATCCAGGTGGGGTTGGAAAGTCTCCAGAGGAGACTCCACAACCTATCTGGGCAGCCTGCTCCAGGGCTCTGCCAGCCTCACTGTAAAGAAGTTTATCCTCATGATGAGCTAAAACCTCTGTTCCAGTTTGTATCCATTGCTCCTTGGCTTATTGCTGTGCACCACCCAAAAGACCTTGGCACCCCTCCACTTGACACCCACCTCTCAGATACTGATAGACATTGCTCAGATCCCCTCTCAGGCTTCTCTTCTCCAGGCTAAACAGCCCTAGGGCTCTCAGTATAAATAGATTCTTGTTCTGATCTTCCAACTCTTTAGCTGCCCTCTGTTGGTCAGCTGGGTATGGGGCTAGTCGGACATTTCTAACGATCAAGGCTAGACAGACATTTGCACCTTCAAGGCACAAGTTCTACTGAAGTTAAAGCTCAACCTCCAATTATTGAACATTAACACAAGAAATACTGACTGCTGTGACCTGTGCTCCCCTGCTGTGCAAGCTGCTCATACCTTGCACTGAAAAATTCATAGTGGTTAACCACAGGCTACCAAAAGTAGGCCAACAAAGCTGATGCATGCTTCCATGTTAATTTTTAACTCAGATTACTAATAGTGTCCATTCAACAGGAAAGCAAAAAGTGGTGTTACTACCACCTTTTGGTAGTTTGCTGTAAGGGCATTTTAATACAAGCAAGATTTACCATCAGATCTTGATCTACTCATCAGGCTTTCAGTTTTCAAGCACCCATCTTATACACACAGCTCTTTGGTGTCTCTGGTGTCCCCCAGAGATCAGTGTTGGGCCTGGTCCAGTTCAATATCTTCAATGATGATCTGGACCAGGGGATTGAGTCCAGCATCAGTAAGTTTGCAGATGACACCCAGTTAGGANGCTCTTCTGCCAGGCTACCAGCAACAGAAGGAGGGGACACAGCCTCAAGTTGTGCCAGGGAAGGTCTAGGCGTGGGTCTAGGATGTTAGGAGGAATTTCTTGACAGACAAGAGTGATTGGCATTGGAATGGGCTGCCCAGGGAGGTGGTGGAGTTGCTGTTCCTGGAGGTGTTGAAGAAAAGCCTGGCTGGGGCACTTAGTGCCATGGTCTGGTTGATTGGCTAGGGCTGGGTGCTAGGTTGGGCTGGATGAGCTTGGAGGTCTCTTCCAACCTGTTTGGTTCTGTGATTCTCTGATTCAAGCAACACCGATGAGAACCACAGGGAAATTATACTAACAGACCAAAAAAATGTGCTCTAATTTAGTCACCTTTTTTTTTTTTTTTATTCCTGTGTTATAATCTAGGGTGGGGTTTTTGATTAGTCTGAAGGAGGCTGAGGAGAGACCTTCTTGATTTTTATGACTACCTGAAAAGAGGTTGGAGCAAGGTGGGGGTGGTTCTTCTCCCAAGTAACAACTGACTGGCCACAAGCTGCACCAGGGGAGGTTTAGGCTGGACGTTAGGAAAAAGAATTTCACTGCTTCACTGCAAGGGTTATCAGGCATTGGAAGAGGCTGCCCAGGCAGGTGGTGGAGTCTCCATGCCTGCATATCTTCCAAAAATCAGGTGCTTGGGGATATGGCATAGTGGAGGACTTGGTAGAGTAGGATTAATAGTTGGACTTGATAATCTTGAAGGCTTTTTACAAGCTAAATGTCTCTAAAGCCCCAAATCAGTTTCATTAAGTCATTATGAACCTAAACTTTATTTGCACTGCTAAGTATAAAAAAAAACCAGCAGCAAAGCTGTTAAGAGAGCACTGCACACATGTGCAGAAGCAAGAGAATGTTTTTTGTTCTATCAGCATTTGGTCATAAAAGTGGTTTCAGTACATCTGTATTCATTTCTGCTTCAAAAACCTGTCTGAGGGAGCTCCAGCTGAGCCTCCAGCTGAACTGTGAAATGAGGAGTTCAACTGGGCACAGCCTGAAGATAATAAAGCATCATCTGAAATTTAAAAAGGCAAGATATCTCAGATTGTAAAATTTATATTAGCATAGACAAATGCAGAAAAAAAATTAGTTATAAGAGCACAAAGGCAAAAGCTACTAAAATTCTACATTTAAGCTTACCACATGAGGTCTCCCAATGAATTTCCTAAAAGGTGGCTTCATGAACCTCATAGGCTTTTGGAAGCCATCAAGCTGGGAGTTCTGCAATTTTGAGAGATTGCAGCTTTGCTGGTTCCTGATGTGGACATGTGAGAGAGAGACAGAGAGAACAAACAGTTAAAATCTAAAGCCATGGCACAGCAAAACCTGCTATTTCAAATTACCTTAACCTGGCAGCTGTATCACTTTCAGTACAAAGTGACTGGGTTTAAGTAATTTTTTTCCCTAGGATATTCAACCAATTGCTAGCCCTCTACACTGAAGAATCAGTCGCCCAGAACACTACAGCGAGTTGTGTTGTGCCACGGCAGATGCCCAGGAGCGCCCTGCCCTCCGCGCTGTGCTGAGCAGGCTCAGCTGGGCTCACCCGGCCGGGCCCGTACGGCTGCTCGCTGCTGCCCTCAGCTGACCGAAACGCTTCCTGCAGCTCCACCTCACCCTGCGCCGTTCCCGGAGCTGAACAGAACTTAGAACTTACCCTTTCTGGAAAGCTTCTAGCCATCCAGCCATCCAGGTGCTGGATGGATCACACAAATTTCAGAACTACAGGATGTTAGGGGTTAGAAGAGATCAGGAAAGATCCCCCCCGGAGGTGTTCAAGGCCAGGTTGGATGAGGCCTTCAGCAACCTGTTCTAGTGGGTGTCCCTGCCTATGGCAGGGAGTGGGAACTGAATGAGCTTTGAGGTCCCTTCCAACCTAAACCATTCCATGTTTGTGGTTCTACGTTATTCTGTGATCACCCACAGTCCAAATCCCGCCCCCCCAGTCAAAGCAGAAGAACCTAGAGCAGGGCACACAGGAACACACCCAGCTGGGTTTGGATTGTTTGCAGAGCAGGAGACTCCACAGCCTCTATGGGCAGGAGACTCCACAGCCTCTGCCATCCTCACACAGAAAAAAAGCTTCCCCTCCTGTTCCCCTGGCATCTCCTCTGCTCCAACTTGACCCAGTGCCCCTTGTGCTGCCCTTGGCCACTCCTGAGCAGAGCCTGGCTGCATCCTCCCGACACTGCCCTGCACATCTTTAGCACAGCACTGAGGGCAGCCCTCAGGCTCCTCTGCTGCCAGCTCCCACCCCAGCTCCCTCAGCCTGGCCTCACAGGAGATGTTCACTGCCTGCAGCACTTCTGGGGCTCTGTCAAACAGTTCCTTCTTGAACTGAGGAGCCTAGAACTGGACATAATATTCCAGAGGAGACCTCAACAGGGCAGAGTAGAGGGACAGGAGTACCTCTCTTGACCTCCTAACCACAATCGTAATCCATCCCACAATGCCCTCAGCCTTCTTGGCCACAAGGGCACTTGCTGGCTCATGGGCATCCTTCTGTCCACCTGGACACCCAGGTCTCCCCACTGTGCTGCTCCATCCTCAGCAAGCCAGGTGCTCTGGCTTTATGCTTTTGCTTGCCTTTTTCACTGAGCACGTTGCTAGCACAGGTGTTACCACAGACCTCTAACCAGACCATACTGTGAAAGGTGACTACCAGAAGTGAACATTCAAAGTTCACTGTACGTATAGAAGCAGTTTTCACAGATACAAACCAAATGACTAAGGCAAAACCAGAGGCAAAATAGACTAGCTCCTGGGCATTGCCAGTGTCTCATGTCAGCTATCAAAAGCTGCTGAGAAACTTGAGCTACTCACTCTGACAGTAACTGGAAACAGCAGAAAAGCCTGGGCAGGTAAGAAGCCAAATACACACTCAAGACATAACCCCAGGTACACAGAAGGCTGTGTTATAGAATTACTAAGGCTGGAAAAGACCTTTAAGATCATTTAGTACAATCCTAACTCAGCTACTATGACCACTAAACCATGTCCTCAAGCACCACAGCTACAGCTTCCTGAATACCTCCAGGCATGAGGACTCCACCACCTCCCTAAGCAGCCTGTGCCAACCCCTCACCACTCTCTCATTAAACAAGTTCTTCCTCATGTCCAACCTAAACATCCCCTGGCACAACACACTGCTTCTGGTCCTGTGGCTGGGTATTTGGCAAAAGAGACCAATCCCAGCCTCACTACAGCCTCCTTTCAGGGAGCTGTAGAGAGCGATGAGATCTGCCCTCAGTCTTCTCTTCTCCTCACTAAACACCCTCAGCTCCCTCAGTTGCTCCTCAGATGATGCCCTCCAAACCCCCCCCCAGCCTCGTTGCTCTTCTCTGGACACTCTCCAGCCCCTCAATGTCTTTCCTATCCTGTGGTGCTCAGAACTAAACGCAGCACTCAAGCTGTGGCCTCAGCAGTGCTGAGTCCAGGGGCTCCATCACTGTCTACTGCTGGCCACGCTGGCTTTGATCCAGGCCAGGATGCCTTGTTGGCTACCTGGGCACACTGCTGGCTCATGTTCAGCTCTCCACCAGCACCCCTAGGTCCTTTTCCTCCAGGCTGCTTTCCAGCCTCTCTGCCCCAAGCCTGTAGCCTTGCTTGGGGTCACTGTGACCAAAGTGCAGTAAGATGTAACAGTCCCCTTCCTCCCCACCTCCCCCAACTCAGGAACTTTTCTTCCTTCATTTAAAGACTCAAACACAAGAGATCTTTCTTCTGCAGCCCTGGCAGTTTTCCCAAGCACATGGCCTGGGTGCATTGCTACTCTCTGCCATTCCAGACTCCTTTTAAAAATGAACACATTAGCAGCATCTTAGGAGCTATGTCCAAATTATGACTCCAGTGTAGACAGATGTCATTACCACCTAGAAATTCTTGAATCACAATTTCTTCTAACACAAATAAGTTAAGACACCTCTCTGTGATCAACCAACCTCCCAAGATCAGAAATGAAACAGGATGACTGAGGTTAGCACACACCACTGGAACCTGTCACAGACTTGCTGGAGAAATTCAGCAGTTCAAAAAATATATTTAAAAAAAAAAAAAAAAAAAAAAATCTACTTTTTCCTCACAAAGTTCTCCGAGAATAAGAATTAAAAAGATCTCTAATTCTCTGCTGACTTTCCACGTGACACAAAACAACCAGGGCAAACCCAACAGCATACTCATCCTAGAATTCATTTATGAGACCATAAAATAGCAAGAGAATGTTGGTAATGGCACATGAAGGAGTTGAAAAAGAGCTCAGCATCTTTAATTTGTTCCCCTCCTCCCATTCAGTGCTACAGTCTGAGCAGGCTTTTTTTTGCCCCATGGCAGCTCAACCCTCCATTACTGAGCAGTTTGCAATGCACATCAGCTGAATTTCAAGCCAAGTCAAAACTCACAAGGACAAACTATGGAAATGAATCACAAAAAAAGAGTGCATGTAACTGTGGAGGAGTCAAAACAATGAATGAATACCAACTACAGGCTTGGGCCAAGAAGATTGCTTATTACCTTGGAGCTGCATCATCCCCATGGAATACTCTGTCATCTTCATTCTTCAACCTCTCCTTCCTTCTCCTTTCTATATCATGCCGTAGGTCATTTGGGTCTTCTAACACTCTCATAATGGTCTAGGTTAAGAGGAAGAGTTCAAGGTAAGTTAGCCAGCAAGCTAGGAAAGGAATGGGCTGGATGGTTGCACTCAGACAGTTGTGGGTGATGGCTCAATGTCCAATGGAGATCAATGACAAGTGGTGTCCCTCAGGGCTTGGCACTGGCACCAGTGCTGTGTAACATCTTTGTCAGTGACACAGGTAGTGGGACTAAGGCAGCCTCGACAAGTTTGCTGATGACACCAAGCTGTGTGGTGTGGTTGGCATGCTGGAGGGAAGGGATCCATCCAGAGGGACTTGGACAGGCTGGAGAGATGGGACCAAGCCATCCTCAACAAGGCCAAGCGCAACTCCAAGTGCACCTGGGTTGGGGAAGCACAAATCCAGGCTAGGGGAGGAGTGGCTCAAGAGCAGAGAAGGCCTTGGGGGTGTCAGTTGGTGCCAAAGTGCCCAGGAGCCAGCACTGGTTGCTGGCAGCCCAGAGGCAGCTGTGTGCTGGCTGCAGCCAGAGCAGGGAGAGCAGCAGCACAGGGAGGGGATTCTGCCCCTGCAATTTGCTCCACTCAGACCTCACCTGCAGCACTGCCCCCAGCTCTGGTGCTCCCCCCAGCAGAAGAGGGACTTGGAGCTGCTGGAGTAGGTCTAGGGGAGGTACACAAAGATGCTCAGAGTGCTGGAGAAGCTCCCCTGTGGGGACAGGCTGAAAGAGATGAGGCTGTGCAATCTGGAGTAGTGAAAGGTCCAGGGAGATTTCAGAGCAGCCTTCCACTACCTGAAGTGGGCTATGAGAAAGCTGGGAAGGGACTTTTTGCAAGGGCTGGGAGTAATCGGATGAGAGAGAATGGATTGAAGCTTGAGAAGGGCAGATTTATACTGGAGATTAGGAAGAAATTATTTCCAGTGAGAGTGGTCAGACACTGGCACAGGCTGCTCAGGGAGGCTGTGAATGCTTCCTCCCTGGGAGTGTTCAGGCCAGGCTGCATGAGGCCTTGAGCAACCTGGGCTAGGGGCAGGTGCCCCTGCCCATGGCAGGGATTGGAATTAGATGATCTTTAAGGTCCAATCTTACCCATTTTATGAATCTATGAACTAAACACTGACTTGATTCTCTTCTTCCAGAGTTGCTCTTGGTATATAACCTCATCATAGGACAGATGTAGATCAACTCAAACATCCAAAACAATAACAGAAAATAGTCCCCAACAATGACCCTTTCTAGCACCACTTGCATGCTAGAATTCTGCATGGATTTGCCAAGACAAAAACAGTCATACAAATTCCAGTAACTCTTAAGAAGTTCTATTACTCTTAGTTAAGTTGCATCTCTACATACCTGTACTGCAGGAAAGAAAACAAAAACACCACACCTGTAACTAAATCAAAATAATCATGGCTTGAAAGGGGAAAACAGAAAATTTCATGTCCCTGAAAGAAAACATGGAATAAAACAGCACCCTATAGAACTCTGTGGATGTTGGGCCTTTTGTAGTCTCTGAGGGAAAATATGAGCCACATGCCAGCCACTTTGTATTTGTACTATTGAAAAACAGACAGGGGTTGAAGCAACAGAAATTACCACAGCTACCTTGGAGGACACATCAGCATTTTAGTCATAGAATGGCTCAGGTTGGAAGAGACCTCAGAGCTCATCTACTCCAACCTCCCCACCACACCCACGGACACCTCTCAGCTAGACTCAGCTGGCTCAAGGCCTCATCCAACCTGGCCATGAACACTTCCAGGGAGGAGGCAGTCACAGCCTCCCTGGGCAGCCTGTGCCAGACTCTCAGCACCCTCACACTCAACAACTTCTTCCTCAGATCCAGTCTAACCCTGCTCTCCCTCAGCTTCAAACCATTCCCTTTTGGCCTGCCTCCAGACCCCCTCAGCAAAAGTCCCTCTGCAGCCTTCCTGCAGGATCCCTTCAGCTATTGGAAAGCAGCTCTGAGGTTCCCCCCAGAGCCTTCTCCAGGCTGCACACCCCGAGCTCCCTCAGCCTGTGCTCACAGCAGAGCTGCTCCAGTCCTTGGATCATGTTTGTGGCCTCCTCTGGTCTCACTCCAACAGCTCTGTGTCAACACAGCACATCTGCTCCCCCATGGTTTCTGTACATATGCTAAGTGAGTTTCCTTCAATTTAATGAGAATTACTGATGGTTGTCAAAGCATAGAAAAACCAAATACCAACAGCGAGGGGAATTTATTGTCTACAACTTTGCCATTTTAACTTCCTGTTTGTCAAACAAAATTAAGATACCTGTGGAGATTCAGAGGGCACAGCTCGTTTGTTTTGAAGCTCTGCGAGAGACATGTCAATCCTCCTGGAAGAGAAAAACACCACCATCACCATCAACAGCAGCAGCACCAGTGACCAACTACTCAATTCTCTACCATCAGATAGTTTAGAGCCTCTGGAAAACAACTTTACATTGTGTTGAGTCTGCTGAAGGTTAACTACCTTAAAGCAAATAAAGCGAGGCAAAAGCGAGCGTCAATTACCTGTGAATTTCTGGATCCGAACACACTTTAACTTCATTCAGATCTGCCGTTGGTTTATCTTGAATTTTGGAGAACCTTTCGTGCAGAGTTATGTCAGAAGACGTAAAATAATTGGCTGTGAAGAGATATTAAACACAAGAATGTTTATTTGTAGGAGCTGAAACACACAGTGGGAGACTGCAGCTTTTAAAACACTGACTCCTAAGGACACACCAAGGTAACTTCCAGATTATGTTTACGACTACCTCACTTGCAGCTTAACATTTGCAACTGAAAGATTAGGGCAGCCAACTTCGACATCCTTCTTAGGAAACAAGATTAAGCCCAGCAGGAAGTTAACTGTTTGCTAGCTCTGCCACAGCAACACTCCGATGACGAGGATCTATAAACCATGTTCAGCACCGAATGGGATGCAACAGCCTGAACACTGCTCTGAAAAATTCCAGGGAGCTGTATGCAGCTGACTGCATCCAAGCTCCTCTTGTTCCTGAACAAGCAGGTGAGTCCTAGCACAAAACCCTTCTGACCTTTAACACTCCACAATAATGCCTCTACCGTGAACTGAGATCTTCTTGCAATCATTCTCCACCCATCCACTTTTAAACCTTCAACCTATGTTTTCCTTAAACAATACAGAATGAATCACAGATGGCTCAGGTTGGATGGGATCCACTCCAACCTCCCCACCATGCCCAGGGACACCTCTCAACTTGACTCAGATGCTCAAGGCCTCATCCAGCCTGGCAGGAGGCAGCCACAGCCTCCTTGGGCAGCTTATTCCAGGGTGCCACCACCCTCATACTGAAGAGCATCTTCCTGAAATGCAGTTTAAACCTCCTCTCTCTTAGCTTCAAACCATTCCCCCTTGGCCTGTCTCTAGACACCATCAGCAAATCATAGAATGTCTCTTTCGAGGTCCCTTTCACCCCCTGACATTCTATGATTCTAAGCAGAGTCCCTCTGCAGTCTTCCTGCAGGATCCCTTCAGCTCTTGGCAGGCAGCTCTGAGGTCCCCCTGGAGTTCTTTCTTCTCCAGGCTGCACACCCCCAGCTCCCTCAGCCTATCCTCACAGCGGAGGGGCTCCAGCTCTTGTATCATCTTTGTGGCCTCCTCTGAACTCACTCCAGCAGCTCTGTGTCCTTATGCTGGGGACAGCAGAACTGGATTCAGTGTTGGAGCTGGTGGCCTCACAAAAGAAGAGTAAAGGGGCAGAAT
>WBNM01013201.1:0-29898 GCA_013399055.1 Ramphastos sulfuratus | reverse complement strand
AAAAAAAAAAAACAACCTAGCAACACACAACCAAAAATCCGCACAGTCAGAGAACACCATATGCACCAGTGCAGCTCCAGGTCTCTCCTCTACCCCTCCCACTTACCCTTTAGAAGGTAAATGCTGTGAAGATCTTTCCAGGAATAAGTAGGAATGCTTGGATCAGATTCTATGTTCAGCCAAACACTGATGGGACCAGCTTAAGAATTCAAACTGGAATTCAACAGGTTAGAGGTGGAGAGTCCCATTGGGTATGCCTGGAAACACTCTGGAAAGTGAATGAGGTCATTGGCCTGGCCTGTTCACTACTAGCTTCCTACATGAGATGCTCATGGCATACTGATGTCTCAGGAAAGGAGGAGCGGGATTCGTGTGCCCTGAACTGCACTTAAATCTCTGTATCCTTTATTTCCTTCCAGCTGACTTCTGGCCTTCAAGCACAGAGCCTTAGGTGGAAATTAGGCCACAAGAACCTGGTTTTCAGCCTCTCAGCAAGTAGAAATACCCACAAGTGAGTCAGGCTAGAAGAGATCGAACATGTTACAGAAGAAAATACACCTGCTGAGTATACACATACAAATACACACAGCAATGCAATTCTTCTCGGCCTCAGGGGTCCTCAGGCTTTGAACTCTGACCTGCCAAAGAAAACCAGAGCTGATTTTATATACGCAGAGCATGTTGCAACTGGACACTGAAATGTGCAGTGTGAACAACCTCCACCTGCTGACCACTCTCTGCAGGATCCACAATCCAGTTTTCCAAGCAAGACATTGTATGTACACCCCTTAGCCCTATTACCACTGTATTGCTTGCCTAAGTCAAACTACTGAAATGCTTCCTAGAGCATGGGGAGAGTTATTTCTTTTCCACAGCTGTTATGTATCAGAAAAGAGCGTAAACAGATACTACCTCAGGCACAGGTAAGAAAAATGGCAGAATTAACCTAGCCAAATCTTTTTCACACACAAGCACGCACCCTGAAACAAGCAAAAAATGCTCATCTTGTTTATTAACGCCATAGTATAAACAGCAATCACGACGCTAAAGAAAGTACCAAAGCATACCTGCCTGAAAGGTCTTCTCCAGGCTATTCTGTATCAGAGGAAAGATAAAAGCAGAAGCCTCAGACATAGCAGAAGAAAAGGTCTCCCCTGATACCAAGTCCAGCACTAAGCCCTAACGCAAAGGCGTATTTCCCTCTCCCCGGCAGAGTGGCTTTCTACAACACTGGTTCACATCCTGGCTCCAGAGGACCCTCTGGAAGCACTATGGGAGGGAGCAGACACACAGTCTCACAGTGTTCAGCTTCAGCAGCAGAGGTGACTTTTACAGTCCCTGCCTGCAGTCACAACAGCTCCCAAGGAGAGGTGCACAGCCTCAGAACAGGAACTCTGCTGCTGCAGAAAGCCTACAGAACCCATCAGCCATCTCCCTCTCCCTTGCACCCAAAAGTACACTAGGGAATAGGCCAGCACTTCACATCCCTGGGCTCAGCATGCTGCTGTCTAGAGACTGACAATAAGAGATGTTAAGAACAGGGTGGTATATTAAACTCACCCACCACAAAGAAGCAACAAAGTGTTCCTTCATCCGCAAGCTAAGGCAGGAACCCGTCCTTCAAAATGACAAAGTTCCTCACTTTGTGTACATGGCACTTGCAGCAGTGCTCACAAGTCCGTATCTTCCCTCCAGCAGAGCTCCTTCAGGTAAGGCAGACTGACAACTTCTCCCTGCCACAGACACCCTTACTGAAGTTGGCTGCGGTCTTGCTAGGACCAGTGCCCTAAACCTTCCGACCATCCTGTGTGGAAAAGAGAGATGACTCTCAGCTCTTGCAGTGGAAACAAGCCCACCTTGCAGAAGAGACACTGGCTAAAATGCAGAGCAGCAATGGGGAGCAGAGAGGCAGCTCTTGTTGACAGAGATAAAGAGACACTGGTCCCAGCTCTGAGAACAACTGGTCCAAATACCAGCTCATCAGAAGCACCAAAGGCTCTGGGGACAGGCAGCACATCCTAGGCTCTCCTCTACCTCATCTTCAACAGTCCTTCAAAAGAAGGAAACAGCAAAGGCACGTCCAATTCCACAAACACATGTTTTGCAAGTTTCAAGAGTGCTTCAAGAAGTTTCAAAAGGGCATCTAGCTTCTGCACTGAGGTTTGAACTGCGTATTGAGCTGGTCACTGCTGCCAGATGAGGACATCTCCAGTCATGCTCAGCAACAGAGGAAAGTAACAACAAATGCTCAGTACTGAGATGAAGGGGGTCTGTCTTTCTACTGCTCATTCTGACACCACATTGAACAATCCTCTACCAAAACATAGGCGATAAAATTCCTTTTTAACACAGGAACATTTGGTCAGAAACAAAACAAGGTCTTCTCCCACACTTGATGTTACCAAGGCAGTGCTAGCTTTGCTATTCATCTTTCCACACTTGTGGATGTTCCACAAGTACTCCTTTGCTCCCATCCAATCCATGCTACACTCTAGTAAAGAAAATCACTTCTTGGGCCACAAAGGAGGCACCAAAACCATAAGGAAACGATGTGAAACTGCTCTGTTTGTGTGTCCCAAGGACTGGCTCTGCACACTAGCACCTAAAGAACAAGCATGTTGCAAAGGTATGATGTTTCCAGTGGCAAGATGGATGAGAAGAGTGCCAGCCACTAGCTGTAACCCTTTTGTCATGCCAATTGCTGACTGCTCTGAGGATGTACATTAGATACCTCCTTAGAAAAAAAAAAAAAGCTCTGCATCTCATCCTTCCAGATGGAGGAGGAATGATTCATATGCACATAAGCAAGGGTAGATGATGGCTGAAGAGAAAACATTTTCTTTCTGTTTTGTGTTACAGACATGCTTGGGGGCCTTAATCACAGCAAAAAATTGAATACTATGACACATTGTGCCCCAAGGAATGCATGTGCAAAACCCCAATGTTACTTCTCACCAGCCTTGTCAAGTCTCATGTTGCATGCACACACCTCGCATACCTCGTTCCCCTGCTTCCTCATTTTCACAGCATTTCTCTGCACAGAACGTGACAGAAAAACTCCACTTACAGCCATCACACTGCGCAATGACAAACACTCGGGGGAAAGCGTCCAAGAGACAGATCAGGTGTCGGGAGCTTGGAACTGACCAAGGCCTGACTTGTAATGCAGAAGCAAAGCAAAGGATCTCTTTTCTTTCCAGACACACCAGGGGCCAAACTGCACACATTTCCTAGGAGGCCTAGATGCCTGATAAATGCAGAACAGACAGAAGGCTTGGTGGTCAGAGTGGTTGTTTGCACGGTGTCTGTTTGTTTCACAGAGGCCACCACATCTAACTTTCTCCCCACCTCACCTGCATCTGTGCCACACACTTACACTCAAAGGCCCTGCATCCTCAGAATCTCATTCTGTTTCTCCGTACTAGCCTGTAAACCCCTACCTATTTATTTTTCTCTGGACACTCTGTGAAGTCCTTGGAGCAGAGATTATCCATAAACACTTGGAAAGTACCTGGATTACCCTGAGTCCTAGTACAGGTAATAAAAAAAACCCCAACAGTAGATAAGCACACAATATGTACATTAATCCAAGCATACAGCATCTCTGACAACAAAAGCAAGAGTGGCAGGCTCTTCCTACACACAGTGGTGGAGAATCTACACCTCAGGAGATATTGCTGACCAGGAAAACCTTCAGATTTGCTTACTCCTCTACTCACTTCCCTCCTTCCTCCCCCCATCACATTATCCATTGCTGAAATCCATGCCCCACTTTTAATTATTCTAATCAGTTTTGTGGGATGGCAGAAATCCAGCATAACCTTCAGAAACACACGTGAACACACTGGCTGTTGTAACTTCTTCACAGCAGCCTTTTGCAACAGCTTGCTGCAGTTTGGGACGATTTGTTAACTTTTTGTAGTGGCAGCCCCATGGGAGTGACCCTGTCCTAAAGGGTGCTCAAGGCATCCACCTACGCTACTTTCTCTTTTTGGAAAAGAGGCATTTTTCCTTAATCTCTCCTTAAAAGCAGGGAAAAGTGTTCGAGCAGGAGGTTTTGACTTTGTTTTTTTTTTTTTCTCTGCTGTTTTCAGGTTGAAAAAGTGTGACCTGGAGGTGCTAAAAGGGCTGGAGAGAATACCTGCAGTACAATGCAGACCTTTCGCATCCCACCCTCCTCTAAACAGAAAGATGTAAGTTAGGTTGGGTAACTCATACACACATAGAATTGTTTCAGTTGGAAAAGACCATTAAGATCATTGAGTCCAACCATTACCTAACCTGACCAAGTTTGGTCTAAACCATGTCCCTCAGCACCACATCTCTGCCTCTCTGAAACACCTCTAGGGATGGTGATTCAGTCATCTCCCCTGGGAAGCCTGTTTCAGTCTCTGAGAACCCTGTCNCAGTCATCTCCCCTGGGAAGCCTGTTTCAGTCTCTGAGAACCCTGTCGGTGAAGAAGTTTCTTCTAATATTCAACCTAAACCTCCCCTGGTGCAACTTGAGGCCATTTCCTCTCCTCCTATCACTTGTTAGGGAAAAGAAACCAACACCCACCTGG
Source organism: Ramphastos sulfuratus (assembly GCA_013399055.1). Taxonomy (NCBI): domain Eukaryota; kingdom Metazoa; phylum Chordata; class Aves; order Piciformes; family Ramphastidae; genus Ramphastos; species Ramphastos sulfuratus. The sequence goes on along the minus strand of WBNM01013201.1, from coordinate 25,336 downwards.
CTCCAACGTCCTTTCAGGGAACAGTACGGAGTGAGGTCTCCCCTCAGTCTCCTTTTCTCCAGGCTAAACAACCCCAGTTCCCTCACCTGCTCCTCACCAGATCTGTTCTCCAGACCCTTCACCAGCTTCATTGGCTTTCTCTGGACCTGCTCCAGCACCTCAATGTCTTTCTTGTAGTGAGGACCCCAAAACTGAACTGAGTACTGTCTAAGCGTGTAATTGCTCCAGCTCCTTTAGAATCAAGGTTCAAGTGGGGAAGGGAAAAGAAAAAGAAAGAAAAAACAAAACAAAAACACCCACCCAGAATAAAAGATAAAAGACCCAGAGATAATATAGATTCTTATAATTTCCTTGGGCAAGCAGCACAGGCTATTTTTGTGCCCTATGCAGTTTGTTCACTCATGCTGCAACAGCTCCAGCAGGAATATGGATCTGCAGCTTTCCCATGAAACTAATAAGGATGTCTAAACCCCATACTGGGGAGGGAGCATAAAAACAACAACACACAACAAGCAATCTAAACAGAGAGAACTACCATCTTGTTAAATAATACTCATCTGCAAGTCTGTCTTGGCCAATGAGGGACATAAATCACAAAGATACAGTAATAGTCACTAGCATGCAATTAGTCACTGCTGTAAGCACTTTGACTCTGGATTTCTTGGATACCAGCATTTCAAACAGTGCTGTTTTACAAGAGTGATACGATCGCTGTCCTAGCGCCACAGTCAAACTATGACACCAGGACATTCAGGCAATGGATTATCACAGATTTTATTCTCAACAAGAACGTGGTAGGGAGGAGAGAAGAGGATGGCATCTGAGATTGTTAGCTTGTTTGCTTTTGGTTTCTGGTTTTGCTTTGGTTCCCCCCCACCCCCCTTTTTTGGGCTTCCCAAGGTAGGAATTCCACAAAAATCTGCAATCTGAAAGGACAGAAATTGCCTTCCCCTAGAATTGGCACTGAAATACTTGAAAACCGGGAATAAATTTAAAACACTCCACATCAAAGGGCAGGTAAAACAGTCTTGTGTTGGTTGAATCTTGGAAGGATGCCCTATTCCTGGGCATTTTCACATTGTATATCTGGCTGCTAACTCTTTTACTTGCTATTAGGCCATGACCATCACCATCCACTAAGCCTAGAGAATTAATTCAGCTCTGTTTAGCAGCGTTCCTACCGGATATGTTCCCTCTCACAGAGAAGAGGGCTGCCTACCTTCCAAAACTTTTAAATTAGCAAGTTTAGCAAAGGCTTGGTGCATGTCCTTTAAAAAGGTTCAACAGTTTAAAGGTTCTCTTAAAATGGTTGTATCTTTTACCTTCACATCACCACAGAACACCTATCTCATTTTATATTGTGGTTCTCATCACACTGCAACACTAACCAAACATTAGCTCTTAACTTCACACATCTTGTTGGGTTTGGAGGTTTTGCTGCTGTCATTTTTTCTTTGTTTGTTTGTTTGTGTTTTTTGTTTGTTTGTTTTGCTTTTCATTATTGAGGGTATTATGCTACCTTCAATACGTACCTACATACTTTTTGGTGCATAGTACTCAATAGGCCCCGATTCTGAGCTCGATTTCTTTGGCAACAGGATGAAGGAAAACCCACTAAATCTTAGTAACATCCCTGTGATGCAGTCTCAGAGGTCTCAAGTAGCCATGACATATTAAAGACAAGAAAAGACTGTAAGAGAGAAGACAAACAAATAGAACAATCAAACAAACAAACAAAAGGAACTGAGCTCCACAGAGCACAGAAGCAAAAAACTGCTTTGCTGTAGCACAGTCTGAAGCTGATGACACCTTGGTATTATTGCTGGCTGTGGTCCTGACTCCTGGATGATTGCACCAGCTCATGTCACACTTCCAATAGGCTTTCTCTTCACATTTTCCTTTTTGGACTATGGTGCAGCAGTGGTGACCCTTGTTCTTGCCAAGGGTCGAGGACACTAGATAATATTGGCATCACATATAGATTCACAGATTGCATCAGTTTGGAAGGAATCCTCAAAGGTCATCTTGTCCAAACCCCTGCACTCAGCAGGGACACCAACAAGATCAGTTGCTCTGGGCCCCACCAAATTTGACCTTGAATACCATCAGGGATGGGATGGGGCCTCAACCACATCCCTGGGCAACCTGTTCCAGTATCTACCAATCTGATGCGAAGAACTGACTCCTAATGTCCAACCTAAATCTACCCTACTCCAGTTTAAAACCATTGCCCCCTTGTCCTATCTCAACAAGCCCTTCTAAACAAGTCCTTCCCCTACCTTTCTGTAGGTCCCCTTCAGATACTGAAATGTGGTTATAAGGTCTCTCCAGAGCCTTCTCTCCAGGCTGAGCATCCCAACTCTCACAGCCTGTCCCCACAGGAGAGGTGCTCCAGCCCTCTGATCATCTTTGTGGCCCTGTTTTAGACCCACTCCAGCAGGTCCATGTCTTCGTGTGGTGGGGCTCAGAGCTGGACACAGTAGCCCAGGTGAGCTCACACCAGAGTAAAGCAGAGGAGCAGAATCACTTCTCCATCTGCTAGCTGTGCTTCTTTTGATGCAGCCCAGGATGTCACTGGCCTTCTAGGCTGCAAGCACACACTGTTGGCTCATGTCCAGCTTCTTATCCACCAGTACCTCCGTGTATATCTCTGTAGGGCTGCTCTCAATTTCATCATCCTCCAGCCTGTATTGATATTGAGGATTGCCCCCTCGACATCTGTCTTAGCATTGCATAGCAGTAGCACAACTACTCTCTGTACCAAAACCAAGAAGTGTAGCCCACCAAAAAAATAAAGAGCATGAGTTGGATGCCTGTCCCCCACATTTCATATTGCCACTTAAGCTTTTTAAGGAACAATTAGTTGCTATTTATTTGTACTCTGCATAGAGCGGAGTTATTCCAAGCTGTTAACGTGATTCCATGACCAAGCAGCAACACTAGGAGTTAATTAAGACTAGAAAAAATGACAACAAATTGGGAATGGTAGTGGGGAAGGCTGGAAGATAGTAGAGGGAATCAAAAACTATGCCAGAAAAGGAATTCAGTAAGACAGAAAGAAAGAAAGCAAATAGAATGATACTTAGAAGGGGGGGGGGGGGGGGCGGGGGGGGGGGAGGAAAGATAACTAGAAGTGAGAAAGGCTCCACAGGAACATCTGACTTCATTTCCACATTCCAGTTTTTTTAATGGGAATGCTGAATTTCAATAATCACTATTGCATTCTGCCCCACAGCAAATATATGAATATAGACTTTTAAATTTTAAAGAGGAAGAATCCAAGAACACACTTGTTCTCAGAACTAATGCTTTAATCACATTAGTAACAGTTCATGAAAGGACAGCAAAGTGACTACAATTCCTTCGCTATCTAGAAGCTATTTTTTCTGAGCCACCACCACTACTGAAGTTTTGCTTCACCCATGCTACTTCTTGGGACTTTCCTATTTCATATAAGACTGAAAAAGGTTTTGGTTAGGTTTAGCTGAGATTTCTTCATCCCTGCTGTTGGGTCTTTTTATTTCTGTGTTCTTAAGCTGCCTTTAACTGGCCACTTGTAGCAATGCCAGAGATAAGAAGCGTTGTGGATCACTCCCAATTACTGGCAAATACTGTAGAGAACTGGGAATTTCCTTGCACACCATGCTACTCCGACTCCCCGTGCTGCCTGTGACTTCACCTGCTCGTAAGCATTAGAGATCAGAGTGTCATTTCTAAGCTGTAGCTGAGTGCTCAAAGCACCATGCTGACCCCTCACTGGCTCTAATTAGAGATTAGCAGAAACAATGAAGTATAGACATAATTTTGCCATTGTTTCAGTGAAAAGGATGGCGTTTGGTGAAAAAGGATTGAGATAAGAGGAAGGCTGCCTATTTAATCTGTACTGGTGGACCAGCAAGTTTACATTCGTTGGAACCATCCTCCCACCAGAATTCCCTTTGGATGTCAACACCAACCATATCATTAAATTTTCCAAGTTGCTGACCTTTACTGTTCCCTGCATTATAATTCCAGTATTTTGAACTGTTTCTATTCATACAAGAACACGCTCTGCATGGCCCACGGTAACTGAATGCTGTATATACACTGCTCACATGTCACAAAACAGATCTCGCTGTCACATCCCTGAAGCTGCTGAACTGGACCTTCCCAGACCCATAAGGTCCATCACTTAGGCTACCCACCACTAAGGCAGCCAGGTGTCCCAGGTTCCCCCAAAGTCTTCAATGTATCTTAGCTTAATTAAACATTTCAGAGCATTTTATCAAGGGTCATAGCATAGAGGTAACTTAATATAATTTGATTATGAACTTAAGTTTAATTTCAAGCAGGAAGAAAGGGAGCAAAAACCACAGGCACAAAGTCCTTGAATTAGAGGACAGCCCATTCCCATTTACAGTTGTTCTCCATTCAAATGATTTCCATACATCATCAGAACTTACTGCATCATGCATGTTAGGCAGTGCTCAACATCAGGCTGCCATTTCTCTGCAAGACCTTAATGTGATGAATGATCTGGTTACTCTTCTTTCTGGTACAAAGGCGAGAGAATCTTTGCAACAAAGAAATAAAGGCCAATGCATACTACAGATCTTACAGTGATTAATATCATCCCTCCTGACTCATATCTCTGAAAACAGTTAAGGTCACTATTTCTCTTTTATTTTCACTGTGGATTTCAGTATATCTCATCACATCCCTGCAAACACTTGAAGTAATTTAATTTAAAGCAGAAACTGGAATGTCAGGAACATAGAGCGTTCGGGCTACAGCAAAACACCACACCACCACGTCATAAGAAAGATAAGTGACCTTCACTCTTGCCTCTTCTGACAAGCAGACACACTTGATGCCCCTTCACAGGCCAGTATGTTAGTGTGATTTCTAGAGACAAACTAATAAATATTTTAAGGAGTTTGAATTTAAAAAAAAAAAAATCTGCCTACTTATTGTCCGAACTGAAGAACCTGCCTCTCCAAATCAACTAATGGTTTGGCAAGCTTAGATGAAAGGCAGACAAACAAAGAGCATCTTTCTCTTTCCACGTGGAATCTGCAACAGGAAAAAGAAACCAGCATTTTATGAATTTCCATAACACCACCTCTACAGCTTAACAAACTCAGCTGCTAATGCTAATTCACTGATGCTATGGAGCCTTCCCATATAATTACACACTCTCTACTTCGCTGAGCCCCAGGGCACTGTTTCTAACTTTCCAGAGGACCACTGCACCACAGGTAGAAACACAAAACCCCCTCTCTTTCATTCTCCAAAGCAAACTGCAAAACAGATTTTGCTTATTTAAATGAGAAATTAGAGAGGCTTAATTTTTAAGACAGGCAATAATCTGCCAGCCTGCATGTATTTTGATATTTGATATTGTGACAACAAATGCTCATTTAAACTCTTCTCCCCACTCCTATGGTCTTTCTTCTTCCTGAGAGTACACAACAATACAGCACAGAAGTAATGCAACAATTACAATTTCCAGGGACAGATCCCAAAGTCCGTTCAGAAGTGTTTCAAGGGAGTGATTCAGAATCAGGGAATTCTGTGAATGTCACTGGAATTAACATTATAAAAGATTTACCAAATGTTACCAAAGCTACAGGGAATATTTTATAAGTGAGTAGGTATTTAAAAGCTATTTTTAATATTTTTTCTTTTTAAAAAAATAAACAAAACCAAACCTGAAACACTGTAAACCAAAACAAAGGGAGGTGTCTTCTCTTGAGTCTAAAATCCAAAATGTGCTAAATCATTAATGAAGTAAACTCTGCCATCTTCCTCCACTTCTTGAACAAATTCAACACTCTTCTATTCAGGCAGACAGCTCCAGTATGCTTCCAGTGAGAGTTTTGCTCAACTAGAGACTGAAAATTTTGGCCCAATTAACCTAGCACTGTCTATCTGGAAAGAATGTGGTAGGACTCTGCTGTATAAACACCCTCCCAGAATGACTGTACCTAGTCCCCTTTCTTGCTCCCCTAGTTTACCCTGCCTTGATATTTTAGATGCAACTATACTGTATTCACCAGCTCCATCAAGATTTAGTGTGAGCTAAAAGATTTTAATTTTGCTCTGGTTTCCTATGCATATACTAATTTGGAACCAGTTAATCTATTTTCTCTCAGTGCAATGTGCGGATTTTTGTTCAAAGAAGTTGACAGTATCAATAGTGAATGGAAGAGCCTCTAAAAAACAATCTAGTTTGCATAATTAATTTACAATAACATCTCAATCAGTGACACAAAGGCATAGCAATGAACACAGTCATAGGAGGCAATGAAAACATGAAACAAACATGAAAGGATTGTGTCTTGTTCTGAAAGAGCATCAAGCAAACTTTCAAGCAATATATAAACAAGAACATAAAGGCAGAAGACAGTCCTGCTTTGTTAGACATATTTTCTTTACAGGCTGTTTAGCATGGAGCACTCTTCTGAATTGTAAGACGACAGTGGATCTGAACTGCAGCCACACCAGATAGCATTATCTTCCTACAACATCACATCCAATCCATTATCAACCACTTTAAAGAAAACAAAACAACCGAGGGCCCGATCCTACCCTCACTGATTTCAATAGCAAACATTTAAACAATGCAGTGTGAATGTTTAAGGGGTGCCTGGAAAAGGAGAGGAAGAGAAGGAAAAAACCCAAACAACTTCAGCTTAAACAGTGCATATAGGTATGGATTTCCTCAGGCGAAGTGGAATTTCAGGACAAGATAATACCATCCATAGCAACAAGGGAAAGCTAAATACACTGAAAACTTACTTGCCTGCTTCTCTGTTGGCACAGAAACCTTAACTAGGAGGGTATTTTTGGTATGGTCACTTTCAACGGAGCAGCTTGACATTTAATTCTCTGAAGTTTTCTTCATAATTGAAGAAAAATCGTTTATCCTATATATTTTTATTCCAAGGGAAGGGAGGAAAGGAGTTATGAAAAAAAGGAAGTACCACTCTACCTCACCCAAATTGGCACTGTAGTACACAAGCAGTCGTACCAGCATCCAGGGAGTACTTGTGCACCAAAGTACCACTCAGGGGAAGGGTGGTGTAGTTGGGTCCGAGAACAGAAGGAAAGAGAGCTTGTCACATCACTAATAGAGGTCTTCATGAAAATAAAGGTTGCTTCATTACTTCTCACACTAATATCAATCTGCTCTGTTAATGAAGTTACACTGGTGCTGAACTAGTACCAAAGGAGAAGTAGGTCCACTTCGTATGAAGAGACCACAGCTCAAGCATCCCCCATGAAGGCACAGCAACAGATATGTAGGAAGCTTTGGGTTATACTGGACAAGTTACTCCTTGTGACGGGGACTCATTTTCCTGTTTGGTATCAATCTCAGCACTGATTGTTTCCCTCCCTCTTTAGTGACAAAAGCAAGACAAGATTTGCTGAGGACTTCATTTCATGCAGAAATTTACTGATCTTAAAAGCATACTTAAGACTACACTTGTCACTGACTAAAGCCACATTTTACTACTTCTTATTTACCAGAATGTTTGACTTAAACAAAAACAACAACAACAGCAACAACAAAAAACTTCACATAAAGGATTTTCAGAATGATGCTGGCCTTTCCTCTTAACTAAACTTCAGTAGATTTATTTTTCATTGTCTGAGAAAGAGGATTTTGGAGTGTTGTGAGGTCTGGTAAACCTTCAGTTCAGCAATTAGTTTAAGTATGATATGAATTACAGAGATCAAGCAATTAACCCAGCAAAGCACTAAGGCTTCAGATGCCCTGTGGATGGAAGTGCTGTTGTACTTGCCGTGCTTTTCCATGCCTCCGCTTTATTTCAGCTACTCTCAACAAGAACGTATACCACATTCACGTTTCTAAAAATACATTCAGGAGGGGGAAAAAAAACCAAACAAACAAACCCACAACTAACTAAAATCAATAGCAATTAAATAGAGACATAGCCCTTTTAAATTAAGCTCTCCGAATACCAATCCAAGCTACCAGATCTCCTCACTGCAGACCACGGCTCCACGCTAAAATACATGCCAAGTCCAGCCCAGGTAATACCGAAACACCCAGGCACCACAGGGTGGGAAGCAGGATGGTATCAATCAAACAGATGGGTTTCTCTGCTTTTTTTTTTTCCCCTAAGAAAGACAGTGGCCGGAGCCTGGTCCAAGGGGTCTGGCCAGTCGTGAGCTAGGCACTTGCCGCTCGTATAAACCTTCACTGCAGCCTCAACTGCAGTCTCGATCGGGGAGGGGGGAATAAAATAAAAATTACAATAAAATGTGTCATCGGCAGAATGACACGCACTTGTAGTTGGCAACGACGCCAGTTTTTTGTATTTTTTTATTTCTTACACTCCCTGGTTTCTTTTCCAATCAGAGGGGGAAAGTCTCTCCCCAGACAGTGCCAGGCTGCGCTGTGAGGCGAATGCCCCCAACTTTCAAACAGTTGGCAGCCAGCGGAGGCACCCGGCCCGTCGCCGCTCCGCTCCTCCCCGGACAACCGGGGGCTGCTCGGCCCACCGCCCCCCCTCCGCACGCCCGCACCCCAGCCCAAGTAAGCCGAAAAGAGCGAGCCTAGAAAGGCCGTGCCCAGCACTCACCCGCTCCGGGGGGCTCCGCTGTGTTGAGGACCGGGAGGCGCTGAGGGGAGCAGGGGGCGACCAAATGGAGATTGGGGGGTGAGGGGTGGGGGGGATGGAGTGTCAATGGAAGGAGGGGACGCGGGGAGGATGGGTGAAGAGGCGGTGGGAGACACGGGTGAGGAATTCAAACCGGAGAGAGCAATTAATTTAAAATGAGCGTGCGGCTCGGCACCGGGCTGCGCGACGCAGGCGGCGGCCAGGCGCTGAGGCGACTGTGCTCTATCCCATGCCGCTGCGGTGGCCCCAGGCGGCGGCGGCAGCCGAGCTGGCGGGGAAGTTGGGGCCGCAACCGGCAAGAAGGATGTGACACCGTGACAAGTACGGCCCGCCAGCCATGTACCGGGGGAGGAGGCGGGGGAGGCGGCCGCCCGCGCGTAAGGGGCCGGGGCAACCCAGGCAGCGCCGCCCGCCCGCACACGGCATTTAACGGCGCTGACGGGCCGCGCCGTGACTCACACACGGGAGTTAGTCACAGGGAGGGACCGGGGAGAGGAGGGGGAGGTCGCCCCGCCCCCTGGGCGCCCCACCAGCCTACGGAGCGCCGCGGCCGGGCAGATTGACGCGATGGCCGACCAATGGAGACGCGGACCTGCAGCGAGCGCTGGAGCGGCCCCCTCGGCCCAATGAGTCTTCTGAGGACACTGCCGCGAAGTGTTGAGGAGGGCTGAAGGGATTCCTGTGGGGCGGGAATTGCGCCCTGGTCTGCCACTGTGGCCAACCAGTATTGAAGATTGGGTTGATAGGCGGCTTAGATCAGGCCAATCACAAGGCTGCGGGGGAAGAAGCGCCCCCTCCTCGGGAGATGGTCACGCAGAGAACGAGGAGCGAGGAAGAGGGAGAATGATTGGAGTCCAGCCCAGCCCAGCCTAGCTTAGCTTAGCCTAGGGGAGGGGCGCGGGCATCCAGCCGACCCCGAGGGCGGTGGGTGGGTACACGCCCAGTGTGAGGGCGGGGGTTGTCTCGGTGAGCAGAGGAGGGAGGCACCGAGCTGGCCGAGGCGGGGGTTGCTTCAGTGGGGGAGGCACCGAGCTGGCTGAGGCGGGAGTTGCCTCAGCGAGGGAGGCACCGAGCTGGCCGAGGCGGGGGTTGCTTCAGTGGGGGAGGCACCGAGCTGGCCGAGGCGGGGGTTGCCTCAGCGGGGGAGGCACCGAGCTGGCCGAGGCGGGGGTTGCCTCAGCGAGGGAGGCACCGAGCTGGCCGAGGCGGGGGTTGCCTCAGCCAGGCGGGCACCGAGCTAGCCGAGGCGGGGGTTACCTCAGCGAGGCGAGGACGGAAGGAGCGGCCCCGGCGCCTCTGATATACTGGGGAGGGGAACGGCTCGCCTCGGGGCTGCTTGTGGAGCGAGGCCGGCAACCGGGGCATGTCAGGGGCGGAGAACGGCTCGCCCCGGGGCAGCGCGGCGCAGCCAAGGTCGTTTCCCGAGGGAGGAAGGAATGGGAGCTGGGGGCCAGCTCTAGGGGAAGCCGCGTTGGCCCCGCTGGCAGAGGACGGAGAAGGGCTGGCCGGGTGCCGGGCGGGAGGTAAAAAACCTGAGGTGGTGGAGGCTGGCTGCAGCCCGCAATGACAGCCTCGGTTTCCCTCGGCCTCAGAGGCGCCTAGAGCTTGGAAGTGGGAAGTTGGGGTTTGCCTTGTGTTTGACAGGTGTCACGGCTCAATGTCTGAAGATTTCCACCTACTTTCTCCTTCTCGTCTTTTTTTTTTTTTTTTTTTTGACAGATTTTTAGAGACTGAAGCGTATCGCAGGTTCCAGCATGATGTCAAGATATGACCAAATGAATTAAAAAAAAAGAAGTAATAGCTTTGGCAGCTGCAATACAAAGCATGATTTCTCTTGTGCTGCCTGGGGGGGGGGGGGGGGAATTGGCAGATAGGACCCGTATCAGTGGTGTAAAAAAACAATGCCGTTTTCACAAATGATTAATATTAGAGGGATTTATTTTGGGTAAAGTGAAGAAGTAATGCCAGCAGTTTCCAGCAAATACTGGAGCTTTACCAAAACAATTTAATCCTGCTGAGGGAAACAAGATGCTCAAACTGGGTTTGACCTCTTCATCTCTACACACAAACTAAGACCTGGGTTTTGCCCTAAAAGCATGAAATGACAGATAAAGAGTTCTGTAAGATAATGACATAACACTATCAGAATAAGGGAATATGCTGACATTTTCCCAGGCTGCAAAAAAATACAGTTTTGTTTCCTTTAAAAACTTGTTCTCTGGACAGAGTACTATAAATACAGATTTTTTTATTTTTCCTTATTTTGGCATCCACAGTAATTAAAGAGCTGAAAAACTATAAACTGCAGCAATTTGTTCTTGGGGGTTGGTTTGTTTGTCTGTTTTACTTTAAAAATGGACTCTGTACATTTTTTCCCCACTTCTATGAAAATCCAGGAAGGTGGAGTGAAGACTTCAGAGTTCCTCATTTGAACCAGAAATGTCAAGTCACACACCTTAAAAAAAAAACAAAACCAAAAACCTTCAGAGTTGACTCAGCATCTATGATGTCATTCTGACAGGTGTCCTACAGTCCATAGTGTCTTGCAAGAAAATCCAGGATGGTTTGTACTCAAATTGCTCTAATAGGAAAGTGGAGGGGGGAAAAACAAACAAACAAACAAAAAAAACCTGGTGAGGCCATTATGTCAGGGAAAAAAAAAAAAGACAAAAGGAAGAAAAAGAGGAAATTTGGAAGGAGGGAAAAGGAAAGAAAGAATTTGAAGGAAGGGAATAGCATGCCAGTTTAGTAGGGTTGAAGTGGGATTTTTCATCAAAGCAAGAGCAGAAGTAGTGTCTTATGCCTTCCTGAGCAATCTAGCCCTGGCATATGGTGAATTTTAAGAAATTATCTTTAGTATTTTGTGTTGCAGTGTTACACCCAAACAAACACTGTGAAACAAATGTACCTTTGAGGGTTCTTCCAACACTTTCATCTTGCTGAGGCTCCAGAGTTTCTTACATACAGAGTTCCTTGGGCAGTGGCACAGCTCTGTTTGTCAGCTGTGTAAAGCCATAAATCTTTCAGTTGTGAGATAATAAAGGAAAGTAACAGTGTTTAATGCCTACCCCATCTTCCCCATTTCTTCAGTATGCTTTGACAGCATCTAAAGGCTTCCCCACCCGGAGTGGCACATTCATAAAACTTTGAGGATTTGTTGACTAATAGTTCCTTTCCTGTTGGAATCTGCTGAGCACTGCTGTTGTAAATGCTCTTGCTTTAACAGCTCTTGGATTAGAGTAAACCGAACCCAACCTATTGTTCTTTTATTGCATTTTATTTTACGCGTACTGCATTTTGCTCTTCCTTTGAGTGACTGGCTGTATGAATATGAACATGCATTACATTTGGCACAGAGAATGCAACCCAAGCCAGTTACCTTGGCATAAAGGATTATTTTCAGGTAATCCGTGTGAATAATGGAGGATTTTGAATATGAAGTCTCCATATTCAAATTAATAGCAAAAGCAGAGAAATTAAGACCTGTCTGCTTTGTGGTTTGTTTGTTTTTTGTTTTTTTTTTCCTGATGCAGGTTAATGAACTTGCAAGGTTCTGCAGCATTTAGCATGGCTCACACACTGATTCCTGCTGAATGACTTGTGAGCCCTGCACAAATAGCGTTACACACAGCATCAGCTAAGTGATTGCCCAATTGACTCAGCACTGGTGGGGCCACACCTTAAGTCCTGGGTTTGGTAAGGGGCCCCTCAAAACAACAAAGACATTGAGCTGTTGGAATGAGTCTGGAGAAAGCTGGCAAAGGGTCTGGAGGCCAGGTCCAGTGAAAAGNTGTTTCAAAGAAGCAGAGATGTGCTGAGAGAGATGGTTTAGCCCCAGACTTGGCAAAGTTAGAGAGTGGTTGGACTCAATGATCTTAAAGGTCTTTTCCAACCCAAACAATTGTGATTCTATGATTCTAAGAGAGGACATTGATCAGATTCTCTGCAATTGGTGCAATAAAATGGAGACCAGCGTTGGACATTCATTGAGAGATGTATAGGCCTATACACACACAAGGAGCTGAAAGGAGTTCTTCAAAGAACTGGAAGGGGTGGGAATTTCAAGGCATATTGTCTTTTTGTAATTGTGTCTTCTTTGACAGCAATATTCTAAGATAATTGAGACAGACATTGAGCTCATGAATTTGGGCAGAATTGCTTCTGGAGGGTGAAAGTCTATAAGCAATCATCTCTGATCTGCTGCTGCAACCTACTACAGGGGCTTCATACACACACATAGACACGCCTGGAGACAGCAACCTAGGTAATATTTCATACCACAGTGGTGCTGCAGTTTCCCCAGTATGCAACAATGTTTCTTCAGGGCCAGTGATAGGAAGAAAGCAATTATATGAAGATCTTGGCTTTTACTTGTAAAAATCTCAATTTCACAGGTACAGGGAAAAGTTTGCAAAACACAGCTAGCTGCCAGAGGTGATTTCTGTTTGAGGTAAGTTATTTAGTTTTTAGTGAGTTGGTTTATTTTGAATCAGTTGTTCAGGAGCGGTTTTGCTTCAAATGGATGGAGCTAAACTACTCTTCAGTTAGACTGAAGTTAGAAATTGCAGTTTCTACCAAACTGCATCAAAAGAAGTGTGACCAGCAGGAGGAGTGAGGTGATTTTCCCACTCTGCCCTCATGAGACCCCACCTGGAGTAGTGCATCCACTTCAGGTGCCCACAACACAAGAAGGACATCAAACTGTTGGAGCAGGTCCAGAGGAGGCCACGAAGATGATGAGAGGGGACAAGCTGTGGGAGTTGGGGCTGTTCAGCCCAGAGAAGAGAAGGCTTCCAATACCTGATGAGTGGCTTACAAGAAAGCTGGGGAGGAACTTTTTGTAAGGGCTGGAAGAGGGGAGATTTAGACTGGATTTTAGGAAGAGAATTTTTACAGTGAGGGTGGTGAGACACTGGAACAGGTTGCCCAGGGATGTTGTGGATGTCTCCTCCCTGGGGGAGGCCTGGTTGGACAGGGCCTTGAGCAGCCTGGTCTGGTGGATGGTGTGTCTGCCTGTGGCAGGGGGGTTTGATCTAGACAATCTTTAAGGTTCCTTCCAACCCAGATCATTCTATGACCTGAACAAATCAGCTGTTTTGCTCAGGAAGAGCAGAGTAGAGGGAGAGAATCACCTCACTGGCCCTGCTGCTTCCTTTTCTTCTGTGCTGCTTCCTAGTTCTCTGCTACACCAGGGATGGAAACTATAACATTTTCTTTGTTCTCTTCACAACCTTCTGCCAGTGTTTCTCTGTCCCCGCAAAGCACTGCCAAGCACCAACTCTTCCTGTCATTTTAAAGCCCAGATTGCTTCACTAATATCTTCTGAGGTACTTTTACTGCCTGTTTTACAAACACACCTCATCTAATGCATGAAAGTACAATGCTCTGGGTTGCTTGTATTATTCCATTACCAGGAATCAGTCATGGTTCACTCTTAAGTCCAAAGTCTGAACCATAGGTTAAGTATAATCTTTTTTCTTTTCTCCTACATTTGTCACAGAATCTAGCAGAAATGCACACAGGCTTCTTAAATGCCTGACAGGTGTCTATTTGCAAACTTCACAGCTGAGTGTGCCAGAAGCACTAACATTACCAGCAGCACTTCACTGTCTCCAGCTGACTTTTGACTGCAGCCTGTTCAGGGCAGGATTCTTTTTCCTGCTGAGTGAAGTGGCAGAACCGAAAGACTCAGAAATCAGTGTCCCAAATATATGAAGGATGTCAAACTGTTGGAGTGGGTGCAGAGGAGGCCACAAAGATGATCAGAGGGCTGGGGGACCTCCCCTGTGGGGACAGGCTGTGAGAGTTGGGGCTGTTCAGCTTGGAGAGGAGAAGGCTCTGAGGAGACCTTATAGCACCCTTCCAGTACCTGATGGGGGCTGCAGGAGAGCTGTTTGCAGCTGGGTATGTGACTTCTCTTCAAGGAGAATGATCCAGGCCCTGTTATTTGGCTGCTGGCAATGCTGCAAGCTTTGAACATGCTGGGGGTTGCTGCTGTACATCCTTCCCCAGCAGTGGGACACAGCCTCAGAGCCTGCAAGTCCAAATAGATTAAACAGGATGCCATACAAAAATGAAAAGGCAAAGTGATTTACTTAAGGACAAGACATCTCTCTGCAGAATATGTCTCCACTCTTTGATTGCTTTATCTCTGTGGTGCTGATGGAGCTGAAGAAAATTAGTCTCTCGGGTAGGGCAACGATTAATTCAACGAGAAAGCAGAAGGAAAACGTCTTACTACAGATTTAATTCCTGCAGTTGTCCCCTCTTACCTCTGTTGTAAACCTGAGGGCCTTGCATGCAGGCAGGAGTGTTTATATTGCTTCTGACAATAAATATTGTGAAAATCAGCATTCTTTTGTTAAAAGAAAAGAATGGATGTGCACATTTGGTGACCTCTATCCAATGTTTCTACCTCTCTGCCCATATCCAGGTGTAGTGAATTTTTTACTCACACTTCCAAAGATTGTCTTTGCCCTGAGCTGAGCTTGGGCACTGCTCCTACAACAGTGGTTCCAAACTTAACATTGTGGTTATCGATGGATAACCAGGATTAATCCTGGGTTATCCACGTTAACCCAAGATCGGGATACCATTTCCATCCACAGCTCTTGTCCACTCACACACCAGCATGGGAACAGGGCAGGGGCTAGATTGATGGGTCTGGGGTGACAAGGGTGTCAGACCACTGGGCCTGTCCTTTTGAAAATGAGCATGGGAGCTTTTGAAAATGAGCATGGGATCTCCCTGAGATCAGGAGAGCATCAGAAGGTGTCATGGGCCAAAATAAAGGTCAGAGCTCAGCCTGCATGTTGAGAAAAGACACATGGGGAAGCACTTGGCAGGAACTAGGGAAGTTTGCCAATCTCAACAGAGAGGTCTCCACCTCTCTGGGCTTTTTCCAGCCCTGCTGAGGAATAGCCAAGCCAATGCCAGGAACTGGAAAGTGAAACTGCTCAGAGGAGGAAAAGAAGAAAAAAAAAAACAAAACAAAATGAAGCACAAATCCAAGCTGAAAAGCTGGGAGGGAAAAACACCAGAGTGAAAAGTGGTGTGCTGGAAATAATTTGTTCAGACCAAGTCTGCCAGGTGACTTTGATAGCAGAGGGGTGGAAAATTTGCCATGCCCGGGAACCTTGCACTTGGACCTATGGGTTTATTTACAGCCTTTCTTTTGCTCCTTGTCCTGTGCTGAGCTCAAGCCAGTGAGTGAGACTGAGAGAGGGAGAAAAAGAGAGGCCAAGAGCCTTCTGCGGTCAGTGGGAGCCTATAAATAGCCAGTGAAGTCTTCTAATGCCAATAGGGTGCGTCATTAAGGCCCTCCCTGACTCAGCTCAGCTGCAGCTCTGCCAGCCAGCAAGAGCTAAGAGCTGCAGCAGCACCCAGAGCCCAGCAGCTGGCCTTGGCAAGGATGAAGCTGGGAGAGGGAGGCCAGGAGGTGCAGAGGGGGTTGTGCACTGTCTGCAGCAGCAGTCTGTCTTAGGGAGAAGAGGGAGGGTTGAAATGAGACACGCATCCTGAGCAGCTGCTTTGCCTTGCTCCAGGAGTCACAAAGTGTCTTACAGTTTCTTGCTCTTGTGGCTGCTGGGTTGGCACCAGGGGAAATGCCTCTTCCTGGATTAAATGAGTGCCTGAGGTCTGTGTCTCTGCCTGACTTGGAGGTGGGAAGGTTCTGAAGTCTTTCTGCATCCTTCACTCCCCCACCTTCTTCCTCTTCACCTCATAGTAAGGGTCAGAGGAGGAAGAAGAGGTGATGGAATGTGTTCAGCAAGATGGGCAGGCAGGTTCAGTGCTGCCAGCTAGTGAACCCTCCTCTACAGCTTTAAATAGTATTCCCAAAGTTGACTAATATCAAAAGCCTGAGGGATGCTGGAAAAGATTTTTGGCCCAAATTTCCCCTCCTTGTCACCACATCACACCGCTGGAGATAACCCTCTTGTAAATAAGACTGCTGTTTCTGCCTGCTCTTTTTAAACCAGTGCTGTCTAATACAGATTTCAGGGCTGGCTTGTTAGAAGACCTGGTGCCTCTATTCTCTCCTGTTGCCAGCCCCATGGCAGCAAGCTATGGTCAAGCACTTCTTGCAAAGAATCTGTATCCAAGACAGTACAAAATGTTTGAATAAGTATGGGGAGGGCCTTTTTATACTAATTGAAATGAGATGATTTTGGTTTTTTTTTTAAGCATCCTAACCTGCTTCATTTTGGTAAATATTTTTTCTCCATCTGCTCCTTCATTGCTCCTTGGAAGGTTTTGTAAACTTGGATGCAATTTGGTGTATCTTTGTAGCAGTGCAGCTAATGGAGATCTCTTTATCAGACACCAGTTGCAGTGGTTTATGATGCCACTGATAAAAGGATGAAGACAGACTGGCTAAATCTTACTGTTTGAAGCTGTCTTCCAAAGGGTATTTTTCATTATGGAGGACCGTAGAGATTGCTCACCCTAATCCAATGTGGAAACAAGAGGAGTAACCCTCTGGCAGATTCTTCCTATCTGGATCTACTTGCTCCAAGATTGACCTGTTAAAAAGTTGCCAGGCTAACACAGGCAGGTCTCTCTGCTGAGCCAATGCCATGAGTTGTGCTCCTTATCAAGGAAGATGGTTGTTTGTCACAGGTTTGGGGCTCTCCATAGGATCCACCAGCATCGATGTCCAATGGAGGAACCACCTCTCTGTGAAATCACATCCAGCAACTGGAGACCCTCCAGGCATCCTAATTTCCTAAACTTCCTGATGGTTTTGAAGCTCTGGAGCAGCACAGAGATGGCTGAGCAGACTCTGCAAGAGTGGATGCAGGTCTTTGAGGTGGGAGAGCACTCCATGGGTGTTTGAACATTTGGTGGGTTTATCAGCACAATACCTAGCACAGAGAGAGAGGATGAGGATGATGGTTAATCTGTTTGTATACCAAAGGAGACCACTGACATGTAAGTGGGCTCTGCTGTGTCAGGGGGGGACTAGAGTGCTTCCAGCAAGTGATAAAATGCCACTGAGAAAGAGCAGGACCATCCCCACATAGGAACAGCTCACTCCCAAGCTGAGTGTTTGACTCCAAGCATCGTTTTCTGTGTCTGAAAATGTGAGCTTCAAAACACTTGATTTTGAGAGGATGGATGCAGAAAGAATTAGGAATCCTGCCTCCTCCAAAAACCCACCCTCAAAACCAGTGAATAAAATTCTTGATGTGAAACTTCTGCCTAGGCTTCATTTAAGAGGCAATAAAGTTGGGAATAATCACTGATTATAAGAATATATTTATAAAGCCATAGATTTGATTGGGTTGGAAAAGGCCTTTGAGATCGTTGAGTCCAATCGGTGTCTAACTCTACTGAGTCTGAGGCTCTTCAGACCCACATCACTGCCTCTTTTAAACATCTCCAGAGATGGGAATTAAACCACTTCCCTGAGAAGCCTGTTCCAGTGTTTCAGCCAAGTTGTTTCTTCTAATATTCAACCTAAACCTCCTCTGGTAGAACTTGAGCCCATTTCCTCTCATCCTATCACTTGTTACTAGGGAGAAGAAATCAACACCTACCTCCTTCACCAACACTTCAACCTCCTTTTGGGGAGTTGTAGAGAGCCAGAGGTCTCAGCCTTCTTCACTCTAAGTTAAAGAAGGAAAACTGATTAGTTTTGAGAAAAGCCTCACAGAACACTTCCATTAAAGTGAAAGTGTAGCATGGAGCAGCTACCTCTGCTTGCACTATAGTGTTGACACTATAGGACACTATTCTGTGGAATCACAGGATCAGAGCATTGTTTTGGCTGGAAAAGACCTCTGAGATCACTGAGTGCAACTTTCAGCTAAAGACCACCATAGCCATTAAACCATGTCCCAAAGAGCCATGTCCACACATTTCGTGAACCTCTCCAGGGATGGTGACTCCACCAGCTCCCTGAGCAGCCTGTTCCAATGCCAATACTCTTGGCAAAGAAATTCTTTCTAATATCCAACCTAAACCTTCCCTGGCATGATTTCAGGATATTTCCTCCCATTCCATCACCTGATAATAGGGAGAAGAGACGATCCCCCACATCACTCTAACCTCCTTTCAGGGACTTGGGGAGGACAATGAGGTCTCCCCTCAGCCTACTCTTCTCCAGCCCAAGCAATCCCAATTCCCTCAGCCACTTCTCACCAGCCTTGTTCTCCAGACATTTCAACAGCTTCATTGCTCTTCTCTGGACATGCTCCAGCCCCTCAATGTCCTTCTTGTAGTGAGAGGTCCAAACCTGAACCCAGTATTGGAGGTGCAGCCTCACTGGTGCCAAGAACAGGGGCACAGTCACTTCCTTGGTCCTGCTGCTGGCCACTGTTATTTCCAGGTTGGAGCTGGATTCCTGTGTGGTGTGATCTGCCTGTGGCTCGTTCAGGGACTTGGGGGGATTTGGCTACTTGACTCTGACTCTCAGCATCCCTGGGAAGTGCTCAGTCAGGAGCAACACTGAAGGCAGGTTTTGCCCTGGTTGTGGGCCAGCCTGATTTGAAGAGCCTGGGGAGCTCCCTTGAAAGCTGCTCCGCTGGTTGAGCCGAGGTTGCTCAGGTGCTTGCTTGGGCTGTGACTGCGCTGAAAATGCAGCGATGGAAGCATGCAGCGTTTGCTGATCCCTGCCACAGGAAAGGGCCCAGCCGGCCCCAAGCCACTCCCATGAGCCCCCCTTAGGAGATGGGAAGATGTCGGCTCATTAGCTTTTCCCTCAGTGGGGGCTCTTCTCCCCAAAGCTTTGGGGGAAAGCATTTTCTGTTCATTTGTGAAGTAAAACAGGCAGGGAGCAGCCTCCAGCCCCGATGCCAAATGGTAGGCTGGCTGTGTGCTCCCTGTGCAGCAGCACATGCAGTGCTGAGCCATTCTTGATTCTTTTGGTTGTTGTGTTTTGTTTGTTTGGGGATTGGTTTGTTTGTTTCCCTCCCCTCCCTAGTGTTTAAAATAGCATCATCTGTCTGTTACAGCCTGCCACCAAGAGGTTTTCATGCCATGAATGAGAAGAGGTGAGGAGGGAGGTGGGGGTAGGTGCCCTGGGGTTCGGCGTGAGGATGTTCAGGCGCAAAATCCCACGAGGAGAATGGGGGCCAGCGGTGATAGAGCCGAGCCTCGTTCTGCCCCAGGAGAGCATCCACAGCATCTGATCCGGGGAACTCAGCTATCAGCCAGGCAGTGCTGCCAGGCTCACATCACGTTGCTGGTCTTTTCCTGTTTCACAGCATAGGCACAGCTTCCCTTCTCCATCTGCTGATTTTGTTTTCTTCTGGGGGAGTGGGGCTGGAAGGGGAAAGAGAAGGATGTCAGGAGCAAGACATACACTCAAGGATAAAATAGAATTGTGTTGGTTGGAAAATACCTTTAAGATCATTGAGTCCAACTGTTAACTAACTCTACCAAATTTCATTCCAAACCATGTCCCTCAGCACTACATCACTGCCTCCAAGGATGGGGATTCAACCAGCTCCCTGGGAAGCCTATTCCAGGGTTTGAGAATCCTTTCAGTTAAGAAGTTTGTTCTCAAATCCAACCCAGCACTCCTCTGGTGCATCTTGGGGCCATCTCTCATCCTATCTGTAGTTACCTGGGAGAGGAGCCTTACCCTCACCTCACTGCAGCCTCCTTTCAGGGAGCTATAGAGTCAGATGATCTCCCCTCAGCCTCCTTTTCCTGAGGCTTGAACAACCCCCATTTCCTTAGCTGCTCCTCAGAAGGCCTGTTCTCCAAGATCTTTGTCTTTATGTAGGAAAACTTCCTGAAAAGGTCAAATCAACCCTCCAAGAACGTACCTTTATGCTTGATTCTGAAGGTGGCTCACAGTGTTTCAGCTAAACCCACCTTATCTTAACATGCATAGCCTTCCTTAACACACTCACCCTCCCCAGAGTGTTACTAGAAATAATCTCTGCTTGCTTACTTACTGATACTGCCTTTCTCATCACTAGCAATGTTATGTTTCTTCTCAGCTTCCACCAATTGCCAGCAGCAGCTCTTCCAGCCTGTACCTTTCAACCTCTGTATTTCAGCCCAGGATAGAGCCAGTTGGCAGCCCAGGGCTTGCACACCAGTCAAACATATCTAATTACACAGAAACTAAATCTGTCCTGCACCCCAAAGAGTTGATTTTACACGTGTCAGGTCATGATGTTAATTCCAAGACATCTCCTTCCACTGCTATTTATTTTTGCTGAAACCAAGGGATTGCAGCCGTGCCTGGCAATTCTCTGAGAACCTGCACCCTCACCCCTCCCAAAACTGTTTTTTTGCAAAGTGAGGAGGTCTTTGTGTTACTAACCCTTGTGTTTTGGTAGCTCAGCCAATATTTTTGGTAGCTCAGTCAATATTTTTGGTAGCTTTATGTAGAACCTGTACATTTTGATGGTGTGCCCATGTGATAAATCCCTCTCATTAGCTGCTAAGAGCCGGATAATGAAATAAGGTGAGGTTTCGTTTTTCTTTTCTGACCATCTCTTTTTGCAGCCCACCTGCATTTTTCCCTCATCAAAGCCTGAAGGACACTAGAACACTGCCATTTAATCACTTCTCCAGCCCCGTGTTATCAGCTCCACTAGACATTAATGGTTGGACTTGATGATCTTAAAGTTTTTTTCCAGCCTAAATGCTTCTATGGTTCCATGCTCAGAGTTTAAAGGCATGTGGGCTGTTTGCCTGTGTGCAAGGAGGATATTAAATGCTTTTGAAGCATCTGGAGGGGCTGGAGAACAGACCTATTGAGGAGTGGCTGAGGGAACTGGGATTGTTTAGCCTGGAGAAAAGGAGGCTGAGGAGAGATCTCATTGCTCTCTACAACTCCTTGAAAGGAGGTTGGGGTGAGATGGAGGTTGGTCTCTTCTCCCTAGTAAGAAGTAATAGGAGAGCAAGTAGCCTCAAGTTGCAGTAAGGGAGGTTTAGGTTGAATATTAAAAGAAAATTCTTGACTGAGCAGGTTCTCAAAGACTAGAGCTGACTCCCCAGGGAGGTGGTTGAATCCCCATACTTGAAGGCATTTCAAAGAGGCAGAGATGTGGTGCTGAGGACGTGATTTAGCCCAGACTTGGTAGAGTTAGATAATGGTAGGACTCAATTTATCTTGAAGGTCTTCTGCAAACTAAGCACTTGTATGACTCTACAATTCTATTCTGTAGTTCCTCTTCTTTGGACACCTTGCTATGTGCAAATCCAGACAGCATAGCTGTGCAAAGAGAGCTATGGTCTTGGATAGGAAAAGTCGAGATACAAACACAACTTCTCATAGTGCAGCATAAGCTGCTTGTGCCCACGTTTACAATAAATAGCCCACTCCTGCCAGGAAGAAATAATTTTCTCTCTTCGAGCTGCTGATTTTTTTTCTCCCAGCCTTCCTAACATTGATCAGTGTCTCAAACAGACCTTAATTTGAGTAGCTGCTTAGTGCACAATGGCTGCAAAATTAAGCTTTCTTCAAGAGTTTACTGGTACAAAAGAAATGCTGTTTCACAGTGTGGAGAGCAATCGCCATTACGAATATCAAAGTGTGGTGGTATCCACTTTGTAGTTATGTTCCAAAGAAGGCTTTTTATTCAAATTGCCTCTTCTCAAGAGCTTCCCTTTCTGGAATTTCTCCTCGTTAAGTAGCCCAAAGGGGGATTTTGTGTGTGCCTGGGAAGTTTGGCATAATTAACTCAGGATATTGTAGTAATGGGGTTATTCTAAGCATGAAACGAGATCTTTTTCATGCCTTTTGGAAGCCTTTCTCCTGTTTATCTAATTTCAAATGGTTTCTCTTTTGACAGGTGACTCCTGTACATCACAGCTGATGCGATGCCGCGTGTCCCAGAAATCAGGGCAGCATCCCTGGCCAGCTAGGACTGAACTTGACAGTGGCACCAGGCTCTTCTCCATCACCTGGAGTAAGTCTCATCAATGTGAGCAGGAGCTGCGGGTTGGGCTGAGAGGAAACCACAGCCTCTGGTCTCTTCACTCGCTCCTCCCAGCAAGCTCAGTCCATCACCTGAAGGTCTGACACCACCCCTAAGATAGACAGGGATATCCTGCAAGTTTGGGAGATGCTGGAAGTAAACTTTTGGGGCTTGCTCCCTCACTGCTGTGATTTTAGGGAGCACGTTCAGATCCTTGTCTCCTTGCCAAAAAAAACTAAGCGGGCAAGCTGCCAGTGCATGCTCTTGCAAGGCATGTATCCTCTGCTCCTTCCCACCCTCCTCACATTAACCATAGGTTAGAGACTCTGAGTGCATTTAGAGGCCTGGATGTGCAAATAGAGGCCCAAAATACCAATGACAGAACAAGGAGTTAGATGCTAAACTGACTTAGATGCTTTTGGACCTTCTTATCCCACAGCTAACGTCTGCTGAGCAGCTTGCTGTATCTTTAGGGATGAAATAGCCTTGGAAGTTTGACCCATGAGCATGCACACCATGCATACATAAATGCTTTGCTGAAATTAGAGCCTGGGGGTGTAAGCCTTCAAAATGCTTTCTCTCAACTGGAGAAGACAACAATCAATGACTGGTTGTTGCTATATCCCTCTCACTGAAAATGTAACAGCAGCATGCATGATTCTGATGATGATGGTAATCTATAATGCCTAAATCCACTGCTACTGTGGTAGATAAACCCTGAACACCCCCTCTACACCCCCCCAAATATATATGATGCTGCTATTGTGGATATATAGAACACACATGGGAAGTAAGACTCAGCAATTTCAGGAGTCCAGAGCTCCCTCGCTCCAACATACCAGTGCTGCCTGTTGTGCCAGGCAGAGGAGAGATGAAGGCTTGCCAATGAAGGCTTTATATCATCTCAGGGCTGCCCCTGTGCTGCGACTGGCAGGAGACCAGTGTAGCTCTTGGCATGGTTTCTTGCCGTCTCAGGGAGGCTCTGATTTATGCCTGGCTCTGGTGGCCCTCCAAGGGCTGGCCCAGCCCGGGCACCAGGCACTTCCCTTATCTCCTGGCCACGTCTCTTGATTTCCATCCCAAGCTTGGTTGTAGGCAGGGAAGCAAGGATTGCTATGCCTGTGCTTGGCATATCTTGAGATCCCGGCTATACAGGAGGCTGGAATCTTGCTGGCAGACAAAATATTTTTTTGAAACACTATGACATAAATTCATTAATCAAAACACTTTTTGGTGGTGGAGCTGAGCACGTATTTCCCTGGCACGTGAGATGGGGACACTCCCAGCCCCTGCAGCTTACCTACTGAAATAAAACACCACTGAAAATCGAATGCCGAGCTGTGAAATGACAACCAGAAGAAAGCCTTTTGTTTACCCTCTCCTTTTCTCTTGAGCTGAACAGTACCTAACTGTTTAACTTGTGGCTAAGGATTATTTATGTAGGGCTCTCGTGTACGTAAAGCTTCGTGTCCTTGGCCCCCTGCCCACCTAGCACAGCGCGGGATCTCTTGTTACAAATTGCAGCTGTATAGCATAACAGGAAACGTGGGGCTTTAAGTTATTCCACTGGAAAGATTAATTATTTGGAAAATAGTTGTGCAGCAGCTCTGTGTGTTTTTGGAGCAAAGGTGACCAGCACCATCTTAAATTTAAAGAAAGAAGGTCTCTGGGAAGGAAGGAGAAGAGGTGCTCTGGAGAGTGGACATGTTGTGGGACAGTCTTTAGTTTATTTTTTAAATTGTGTTTTAATTGTCTGCTGTGGTGGAAAGGGCAAAGCCAAGCTCCACAAAGGGCAACCTACCAAGTTGTAAGGATGGTGGAGAAATGGAAACTGCTGCATTCAGTTGGACCTTGACCCTCCTCATCCAAAATCCCATCCACCTGCTTGAGGGCAAGATGCAGGAGCCCTGCTGATGGGGAAGGCAGATGAGAAGCAAGACTGGAGGCACAGATGCAGAGTGACAGGTTGTGGTCTCCTCAAAGTATGCTGTGGAGAGCCCATGGGAAGACATCAAATCATAGAATCATAGAATGGTTTGCATTGGAAGGGACCTTAAAGATCATCTAGTTCCAACCCCGACATCGTGGCCAGGGATGCTTCTCACTAGTCCAGGTTGCTCAAGGTCCTGATCAGCCTGGCCTTGAACACCTTCAGAAAAGGGGGAATCACAACTTATTTTGGTGTCTCACCACCCTCTCTGTAAATAAATTCTTCCTAATATGCAGTCTAAGTCTACCTTTTGACCCTAAATCCTGGGGCCTCTCTTCCCTCCAGGTAAACACTCTGGAGAAGGCACACATGGATGTCTGGAGGAGCTCTTTCCCCACAGGTCAGAGGACTGGGTGACAAGTGATACCTCCTGCTGGTGTCAGTCCATCCAGCCTTGTCTGCCTAGCCATGAGCTTCTTTATATAGCCAAGTTAATGGGATTTTAATTTGCCACTCTGTGTGTGAGCAGTCATCCCAATTAAGAGAAACTATTAAAACAGCAAACTCACTGCTACAGTGCCTAGGCATAAGTGATGGCCAAGTTCTCCCTTTGCCTCTGCAGATGCTTCCCAGGGACTTAAGAGAAGTCTGCAGCCAAAGCAAAATGTCTCACTGATTAGGCTTTCTCTTAGCATCCAAATGTGCTTGAATACCAGAGCTCTCCCGGAGGAATGTGGTTTGGATGAAGAAGTGGTAGTTATTCAGACACCAAGCCTGTGGCCAGCTTGTGAGAGCAGCTATCCCACACCTAGCTTTGTGCTAACCAGGCCTCCAGGGCCTTTTGCCCACAGCCATGATAGGGACCTGGTGGTTCACAGAATGACAGAATTAAC
>WBNM01013200.1:0-20130 GCA_013399055.1 Ramphastos sulfuratus | reverse complement strand
TTTTTTGTTTTTTTTTGTTTTTTGTTTTAATTGATTGTTGGGGATTTTCAGGAAATTTTTCAAGCTGTTAGTCTTTACAAACACATCTTCTGCACATTACAATAAGACACACGGTTCAATAAAGCATTTTCAAGACTGTTGCTCTGTTGATTTTCTTTTGGTTTTTGATGTATTATCCAGACAGCTTCATCCATTCTCAAGGAGCTTCTGCAGCCATTGTTAATTACAGCTGTAGGCAGCACCAGTCACTGTAGTAAACCCATTTTAAAATGCAGTCCTACAGCACTCTCACAGGTAGGTGGATTCAAGTTTCTGTGGAGCAAGGTGGGTTTAAAACAGGCTCCTCTGAATTGCACTTCAGGGCTGGTCACAGGATCACAGATGTCAGGGGTTGGAAGGGACCCAAAGAGATCATCCAGTCCAACCCCCCCCACCACAGCAGGACCAGACAATCCAGCTCAGGTCACACAGCAACACATCCAGACAGGGCTGGAAAGGCTCCAGAGAAGGAGACTCCACAGCCTCTCTGGGCAGCCTGTGCCAGGGCTCTGGGACCCTCCCAGTCAAGAAGTTCCCTCTTGTGTTGAGCTGGAACCTCCTGTGCAGCAGCTTCCATCCATTGCTCCTTGTCCTGTCCCAGGCAGCAGTGGTCTGCAGAGGACACCGGCATGATAGGACCTCCCTACGGTGCTTGTTTTGAAGATGATGCAAACCAGCACTAACCATTCTGTTTAGAGAATGACTCCAGTATGGCTTGGATTTAAAGGTGTTCTGGAGCATAACAAATTTTCAGTAGTGTGTGAGGTTATTTTTTTTGTTTTTTCCCTCACAGGTTTAGAAATAACAGAAAGTGTCTCCCAGGAAGGTGTTTAGTAGCCTGCTGCTTGCTATTGCAAGGTGTGTTTTTCTTTGCAGTCAGCTTTGGCAGGATGAGACTTTGGCCTACAATGGGAGTAGCCTTCAGGAACCTTGATGGAGAACCCTGTAGAGGGTTATTGCCTTCCTCCCATGAGGGAACAAAAGAAAGCCCCAAGCAAAACCCTAGAACCACCAACACAAATGCCACGAGTTCAGAGAAGGGAGCCCTTAATATTAGGCACTTGCAAAATGCTTGGAGTGCCAGGACCCCTCTGTCAGACACCAGTGTGTGCTGCTACATTCTTAGCAGCACGACTCCGGTCTGCATTGAGTGTAGGCTCCTTTGCAGTGGGGAATGCATTGCTGGGCTGGGATAGGTCTCTGGCTGCTTGCAAGGTGCGATGGGCCAGGTGTTGTGAGCTGGCAGGCAGAATCTTGCTCTGCTGGCAGCAGCAGCACCTGCCAGCTTTTGTTCTGACACATCAGCCTGCAGCTAGTGAGGAGTGCCAGAGAGCCTCTCAGGGGGAGAGGGCAGGCAGAGGGGCATAGGTTTGTGGCCAGCAGCAGTTGAAGGGAAGCTTGTTTTGAACGTGTTGGGGAGCAAGTCCCACCACCCTGTCCCCGGTAAACTGACTTGTATTTGTACTGTGTACTGTCTGTACAGTGTGAGTGCTTATTTCCCCCTTTGGGTCAGTATCACTTCTGTGAGGTGGGGTGATAAACAGTGGAACACAAATTAGTACTTGGCTTCCATCCATGCCAAGTTGTGACTGACTTTATCAGTTTCCTGGGGTGTTCAGGGGGTAGGGGCTGGTTGTGCTTTTAGAAGGTGGTGGTTTGGTTTGTTTTTACCCTGTTTCTTTACCCTTGTCCAAGGAATGGTTTGCAAGACTGTTGTGGAGTGGTGCAGCCAGGTAGCTTATGAGCAGTGTAGGCAGTTTTGAGACACTTGCCTCTTGGGAAGGAGTGAAAACAATTCTGTCTCACGAGCCAGAAGTCCCAGGAAGCAGAGATGCTCTGCTGCCCTCTGGGGCTCTCAGAAGACCTGGAACACGGACACAATGGATACATTGGGTATGTGACACCTCCTGCAAGTACATCACATCATCCATCTTTCCTCTTTGCCATAACTGACCTTTGCTTCATGGATCTCTCTGCTTTGCCAGATAAATTGGACACCTTGCTCTTCTGAGGCCATTTTATTCTTTCAGCTCCTCAGGAAAAAAGTAAGTCCACAAGGTGGGGGGAAACCTCTCTTCTGTGCTGTGTCCTGTGCCAGGTGACACTGCCCACCCTGGTGGCTCTGCAGTCCTTTCAGCCAGGCTGCTGCCAGCCGCCTTGCAGGGTGCAGTGGTGGATACAAGGCAGTTGGCTCTGTCTTGTTGCACAAAGGATCTTTAGACAGGCTCACGTGCACCAGCATGCATTTGTAGATGCTTGTGGTCATGGGACAGTGCTTTTAAGTTCTTGTTGGTCAGAAAAAAAAACCACAAACAACAAAAGATTAAAGGGGAACTGTCAAGGGAAACTGCAGCTTCTAGCTTCTGCTTCTGTTACTTCTCCTTTGAGGACAGCAGTGGCAGTTACCTCCTGCAAGACCATCTGGTATGACATCAGGATAAACACAAGGACACGGTGGTAAAGTCAAGGCCCCTGCAGCTGGCAGGTGTGTACATGTGCTAACGGAAGAGAAGCTGCAGCCCTGACTCCTCCTTGAGACAGTAGCAAGTTGGCCACAGTTCACCCCACACCTTAGGGAGGGAGTAAGTGGTGTAGGGAAGTGACCATGGCCACGTAGGAGCTGATGTGGAGTGAGGGATGGAAGGATGGGAGAGGCAGGAACACTGCACTGCGGGGTTGGGTGGTTGGCTGGGACTGGAAAAAAGGTACAGCAAAAATGAGAGGTTGGCAGTGGGGGGCACAGCAGTACAGCAGAGATGATGGCCGTGAACAGGAGATGCCAAAGTGGTGACCATGGTGAAGATCAGCAACTGGCATGGGACAGAGGGCACAGGACCAAAACAAATCACTGCTGCTGCAAGTCTGGCACCTCCCTGCCTCCCTCTTACACTGCCTGTGCCTCAGGAGAGTGCTGGCCACCACTCGTGGGGCTTACCTGCCCTCCCAGCCCCCAGCACTCTTCCCATTCCTGTCGCAGCAATACTACAGCCCCTGGCAGCACCAGGTCTGGGCTAAGCTGCCACCAGGGGATGCAGGGGGGTTACTGCTGCTACTTCACTCTCCTGCTCCTTCGGCAAAGCAGCCCTGGAAGGCAGCAGCAGGGTCTTCATGCATCCTTCTCAGCTCCAGCACCAGCTTAACATCCATTGCTGCCTGTTGCCTTCTCTATCAGCACTAGGAACCTCTGTCTCACACTGCCTCCTCCTCCCACACTGGATGGCAAAGCAGTTTATCAACACAGAAAGCAAGGACAACTGTTTCTGTCCATACCAGCAGTCTCTTTTTTGCTCACACCTTTAGCTACCTCTGCAGCTAAACTCTGGCCCACTTGGCCCTTTGAGAGGCAATTCCTGCAGGCAGGGAGAGGAAGTGCTTTCTAGCAAAACTCAGGTTTGTTGTTTCTGATGTACCCCTGCTGCTCCCTACCTGCCATCCATCCTGCTCTGCAGAGCCCCAGGAAGGAGGCATTTCCAAGATGCCAGTTCTGTCCCTCAGAACACTGAAGCAGGCCCTGTGCAGCTGCTGCTTTGTTTAAAGTCACTTTTCCTCCAGCTCTTCCACAGTCACCAGTTCTAAGTGCATTTAAAGGCAAGGCCCTTGCCCTTCCCCAGCCCATTACCCATCCCTGTCATAACCCACCCCCTTGCCCTTCCCCATCCTCTACCCTTGCCCAGTCCCTCACCCATTGCCCAGTCCCCCACCCAGTGTCCACCCTCGACTTTACCCACCCTCTGCCCTTGCCCAGCCCCCTGCCATAACCCAGCCCCTTGCCCTTACCCATCCCATCTCCACTCTACCGAGGGCCCTGTTAATCCCCAGCTGCCTGCAAAAGGCCCCAGCCCACAGCCATCACTGCATTCAGCAGAACAGGCTCAAACCAGTACCTTCAACGTGCACTGAAATGGCCTTAGTTTATCACCCAGTACTAAATAAAGGGAAGGCAGACATTTACCTTTTATATAAGCATTTATTTACAACTTGTTTAACAACTGTACACTCTTCTGTCACCTTGGAGCTTTAGTGTATTTGACTGAGGGTGGGGGGAAATATTAAACATTTTGTTTCCGATGATCATTACTGAGTAATTTTTTTCCTTTTTTTCTTTTTTTTTTTTTTTTAATGTCTATATACAGATATGTATATTAATACTGCTACCACTCTGGCAGTTACACAATTTCTGGATGAACTGAAATGGGAAATTAACATTTTGACACTCTAAGAATCCATTCTTTTACAGAAAAATATATCACTGGCAACTTCACAAACAGTTACTTGGATAATTTCGTTGACACAATTCAGGACTGTCAAACAAGCTGCTACTAAAGTAAAAGTTTTTTTTTTTCCTATGCAGCACAAATGAAGTTAGTATATCAGAGACATGCTGGAGACCACCTCTGGGCTGTGAACTCACAATCACTTCGTGGCAGAGGCGCTAGGCTAATCTACTGAAAGGAGCCAGCTCACTTGCTGAAAGTTACTGGCATCACCTGAAATCTCTCTTGCATTAATGAACCCAGTTTCTGTCTAGCTAAACACACTCACATACAAACACCTTCAGGCTTAAGAACAACTGATACTCAGTCCCTAATCTGCACAGACCACTGGGAGGAACGAGGTACTGCTCGGCCTCACCTTGGGACGCTTGTGCAGGCAGGTGCACAACAACAGCCATCCCCTCCCGCCCTGCACAGAGCCCCCGGTTCGGGGATCCCGCACCCAGCCTGACCTGGGGCAGGGTTCAATCCCCACTGGAGTGGCACTTGCAAATGAGAAATGATTTGTGCCTTTTACACCCAACAGAAGCAAGTTTCTCCAGTAACCCTGGCCTGGACACACAAGAAGGGAAGGAATGGATGGCTAGGGTCTGGAAAGACACAAAAATGTTAGCTCTCACCTGGACTCAGTCTGATGGAAGTGCTGCTGCAGGAATACCTGACTTGGTGTCACTGGACCCCGGATCTTCCCCGCAGGTCACATCAGACTTCACTGCCCCAGGTCCTGGTGGACCACGAAAGCTATATCCCCCTCCAGGTGTCTATCCAGACTGCCATCAGCCAGAGCACCTGGCAGCCACGGGCTCCTCCCATCTGCCACAGTACCCAGGAGGGAACACAGCATCTCCCCGGGTTTGTAATGCTTCTCCTCCCCTCTCCTGCGCGGTCTGCTTGGAGCCCGTTCCTGCCTGCCCTTCCCTTTGCTGAGTGGCACAGGCTGCCATGTGGAAACAGAGGTGGGCATGTGGCCTGTCTTTTCTCCCAGTCACTAGGCACAATGCCACCAAGAGTGGGCATCCAGATCCCTGAGGGCTGAACAGATTTAGGAGTTTCTGTGCACAAGGTGAAGCTTTGCACAGAGCCCCACTCGACCGGGCAAGGCACGCACCATGGCTTGTGACGAGAAGTGACGGTGGAGACCAGCGGACACAATTCTCCAGCACTGGGGTGGTCGTATGGAAAACAGGGCCAGTGGTTATGATACTGCCCCAGGAAAAGCAAAACCATTCTTGGAGTAAGCAGGGAACACAAGTGTTTATATTTCTGCAGGATTAAGATCCAAGTGAGCAAGAATGGGGTTTCTCTAGCACTGGACTGTAATCAAACCACTCTTCAGATGTTCCAGCAAGCCCTATGGCTGAAAAGCCTCCTCCTTCCCCCTTGTTACGTGCCGACTCTGACACAACAAACCTCTTAACTTACAACACTACAGCATTCCCTCATCTTCTGAATCTTGCCAGTACTGGATGTCCAATACAAAACAAAGATACAGCAGTATAAATATGCAGATATTTTAAGAATATTAAATAAGTAACATTTAAATTAATATAGGCAGTACACAGCATTTTGAAGTTACACTGTCTACGTGTGGCAGATCTTATATAGCTAAACTTCGTAATACAAAGAAACAGCCAAGCTAGTGCAATTGGAAGTTAAATAGCTAAGGTTGTGATAAGGAGGGAAAATAAAACAAAATAATAAAACAGTACAGGTATAAAAGATAAATGACCCAAATTAGTAACTGGCAAGGACAGTCTGTGTAATACTGAAAGTGTAGACGGCTTCCATACTGATCTCCACTCACGTTCTTTCCTCAGATTGTTTTAACAGTTGTACACAGATTGAAAAGAAAAAGAAGTTTCTGAAGGAAACTGACAACACAGCTAAAATGTAGAGACAAAAAAAAAAATAGGACAGCCACAATCTACTGTGTATATACAGAGCAAGGAAGCAGGCAGTGTCTGTGAACAAAAACAGCCTGGCGGCTTGCCTGGGGCTGCCAGGCAGCAACTGGTTAGTCACTCCTCCTGGTAAAAACACCTCCTTTGCTTTAAGTATTTAAAGACTCCAAGTGGATCCTTTAAGGGTGCAGGTGCAAATGAAGGTGTTTGACAGCAACCCAAAGGTGTTTGTTTTTAGGAACTCACCAACACTAGGTTTTTACAGTTTGGTGTATGAAAATGTTGCAGGAAGTCTGCGTGTTAATACTGTTAATCAGAATTAGAGGAGTGGATAGGCAGAAGTAAAATGGAGAGAGCTGACACTGCCCTGTCAGCTTGCAGAACACCTCCTGTCGAGTTCTGAACACTGGATTTTTCTCTCCTTCAGCCTCGTAGGAGGCTTTTTTTGTGAAGAGAAAGAGTAAATGGAAGTGGGAAATGGGAAAGCCACTCCCCCAGGATGGTAGGCTTCTCTGCAAGTAGATCCCCTTTGAAATCAGATGGCCATGAGTCTTAAGTGTAGAACTGGTTAAGTTTTGGTTATGCAGTCTGGACAGAAAAGCAAGTCATGCACTGAACAGTCCCTGTTACAATAATGCTGCAGGTCATGCAACCACATCACTGCAAATAAAAGAATAAAGAAGAAAGTTAAAAAGCACATAACATATTGCTGTTAAAAAAAAAAAAAAACCAAACCAAAACCCAACCAGAGAAAGGAACAAAACAGGTTTTGTTTTGTTTTTTTCCAGAGCAGTTGAGTAAAGGCTCTCTCTGCTTGGAGCTGTGCAAACTCAAGGAGAAAACATCTTTGCCAGAGCAACTCTTCAAATTAACAGGAAGGTTACATGCTGATAATAGGAAAGAGCAATAAAGTCAGACTTAGGCAGTATTTAAATTTACACATTAATTCAGACAGATTTAGGGGAAGACCTTCAGGGCACCCTTCTCAACTAGCACAGCTATGCTCACACAGCAATGAAACCCTCTAAGGCTGCTGCCCATGAGTACAACAGCTGAAAAGCCAAATCAAGGTGAAACGTGCCTGTTCCCCGTGGGGTTATACAACAAAAGACAATCAGGGTGATGAGGACTACACCTGAGTGTGAGCTCTGAGCACCACCAAAGGCTTTCAGCATTTTGTGTTTCATCAAAGCTCATTCTGTCCACGAGGCTGACAACAGCATCGCTGCCACGCTACGAGTCCTGCTCGTTGCATGCAAAGGGAGGTTTGAATTGCAAGGAAAGGATGTGTGGTGTTCTTGATTCATTACCAATGAGCTGAGCAGGAACCTCTGAGCAGCCCAAAAAAGCACATCACAATGCTGTGGAAAGGCATCTAAGTGCAGCAGAGAACTAGAGAGGTTGTTCTATTCCTCCATCTTCGCTGAGGCAGCCTTTTCCTTGGCCAGTGTACCTGGACAGACTGAGAGCTTTACTAAGACAGCTATGGTGAAATAACACAAATATCCCCACGGCAGTAACTGCTGCTTCTCCTCTTCACCTTGCACTCACTGTGATGTCACAGAGAGCAAAACAGCTTCACCGGACTGACACCAAAGGATGCAAACTGATTCTCTCTCCACTTCCTTGTCTCAAGTATTGCACTGGTCAAAAATGACTCTAAGAACAGTTCCTTCAGCAGGAAAATCCAAGTTAAGTAGATAAGGGAAAAAATGATTCTAAGAGCAGTTCCTTTGGCAGGAAAATCCAAGTTAAGTAGATAAGGGAAAAAATGATTCTAAGAACAGTTCCTTCGGCAGGAAAATCCAAGTAGATAAGGAAAAATGATTCTGAGAACAGTTCCTTTGGCAGAAAACCCAAATTAGGTAGATAAGGAAAAATATTTGTAACTAAGCTTGAGGACTTATTGCAAAGAATCTGCTTTTATGCTACAAGTCCTGCAGCTTGCATATATATCCCCCTTTTTTTATCCTGTCATTCACCATCCCAGAAACTATGGTTGAAATCCAACCAAGAAGCACGGAGAATGTAAACTGAATGGAACACAGATTGGAAAAAAAAAACCCCAAACAGTCAGATATATTCAGTACATTCAAAGTAGCCCCCAAGAGTGTATTTTGGGCAACCACTGTCTACCAAGCCTGCGTGGCACTGCCTGGGCCCGTAAGGTTGCAGCGTTCAGGATTGCTAATACAAAGGTTACTGTAGTTAGTCTAAGCTACATAAGCTTGTATCTATTCTACTGTGCATAAATGAGTACAGCCTTCTTCTCTAGTATTACCTGCCTGTTACTTAGTACACTTATTATTTAGTAGCACTTCAAGTGTCCTTTTGCACATAACACAAGTGACATTGTAGGTTACTCTACATCAACAGCACTACTGAGAGGTATTGTAAACTCAGGACGGTATATTCTCTTTCCAGGATGTAAAAAATCCATCTGAAAGTGCCATTTTTCTGACTAAAAAACCCTAATCTTACTCAAAAAATAAAACCTAACCAAACAAACAAAAACCTACTTTTTTTTTTTTTTTAAAAAGCACCCATTTATTTCTCTTTGAAAACTCCTCAAAATTAATCATTCTATTTTAAGGCTCTCCACTGAGGCAGCCAGAAAACGACAAGAGATGCAAGATGTGGAGGTAAATTTACTCAGCACAACCCCAGGTTCCTTCTGCAGCATCTTCAGAAAGAGACAGTTTAGGCAGCAGATCAGACATCCATAAAGGAGTGACTTTCTCTTCCTTCCCTTGCCAGACCAAAATACTCCATCTATAAGTGAAGGTTCATTGCCAGCCTGGGGGACTGTTTCTAGTGAGGCATCTCCCTTCAATATTCAGTGCCTAATCTTACCAGCTCCATTTCATTACAAGTGGCTATGTCCCTTAAAATCTTACTTCTCACTGTCCTCTTCTGTTGTCTGGTTGGTTGTTTTCTTTTTTTTTTTTTTTTTTTTCCCAATATACAGAACTGATGGGGACAAACCAGGACATCAAAGCCACAGAAAGGGCATCAGCCTTTTCTATTAGCCCAGCCAGCTCTGGAGGTACCTACCAACACAGGAACTTTAAATTCAGAGCAGTGCTCACACATGTCAAATCTGATGAAAATAAAACCAAACCAAAACCATCCAACCTCAGACACATGTCCTTGCTGAGTTATAGTTACTCTTTCCCTGTCCAGTAGGTTTGCTCCTCAGATGGACCAGGTTTTATGCAGCCAGCAGTCTGCTGTCTGTAAGCAGTACTTTGTGATGTGATCACCAAAGCTATCAGAACAATTGAGGTTTCAAGTTGGAAGTCCCCAAATATTTGTGCTAAGCTTCTGCCTTGGAAGTAAGTGCCTCCAGACTTCTCTTCCTGCAGATTTCCCAACTTCACAACTTACAGGCTTCTAACTGCTACATTTTGTTTTTCTTTCTGCATGTCCTTTAGATTTTTTTTTTAAAGGATCTTTCCAGGGTAGTGCTTCTCAGAGCTGTACTAAACATAATTTTGCATTTCTGCAACTCATACAACCAGAGAATAGAAAGCAGACTTAACATCACATCATGTGTAGATTTTCCAATGCCATGCTCCTATCTATTCCAAGGTTTTACTGCTAATACTACATAAAGGCTTTAAAAATCTCTCTCAGAACCACTGACACCTTCACAAAGCAGATTTTCTCTCCTCCTTACTAATATTTGGTGACTGAAACCTGTAATCTGTGATTTGCACAATCTTAAACAACATAACAATATTATATCAAAAATCTAACTCAAAAGCCTGATGATCTTGCTACAGATAACTTTGTAACTCCATAAATGAGACACCATTTGTGATTTTTCTCTCCATATTCTGCTTACCTGCATGACCACACTAACAGCAGAAGCCTGGTAACAGGTTAAGAATTTGCTTTTGTGTTGATTTTCTCTTCAAGTCAGGGATAACTATTAGAGATTCAAGTTCCAAGTGCAGAATAAGCTACCCTATGCCTGTGGGAAAAGCTTGCTTTTACAGATCTGTGTTATGATACAGCAGCCAACAGCTCTTCAAACTGCCAATACATGACCACTTCTGCAGCTACTACAATAACTATGTTGGTCTTTCTGAAAACTGATATTCTCACTTCACCTGTGATAAGTAAAGGTCCTCACTACTGTGAAGCAGTGAATGAAGTCACCATCAGACAGGAAAGGCTTCCCAGCTGTCCTGGATTTCCTGTCTGATGGTGACTTCATTCACTGCTTCACAGTAGTGAGGACCTTTAGTTGCAATGCTTTTCGTGCTGTATGAATCAGTCTCTGAGACCTGAAGCAATAAGACAGCAGCAAGAATGTTTTAATCTGACAAATGGAACCTGCTCTCACTCTGTAAATGACATGCAGAGCACAGGAGACTGAAGGAAAGGCAGTTCTCCCAACTGCTTTATACACACAGCAGAGCAAATGAACAGCAGGAGAGGAAATTCCTGACTTGCCACCAGAGCAAAGCTACTGAAGAGATCTAATTCATGGCAGTCCTGTACTACCTTGGCAAAACCTAAAAGAAAAAGCTGGAATCTGGGCCATAAATGAGGACTTCAATTACAGCTGTAACCATGAGCTGCTACTCATCTACTGACTACAGGCAGCAGAACAATCTGTCTGAGAAGCTACCTTGGCCACACTGCCAAGTGCTGCTTCAAGGTCCTATGGGACTATGACTTGTCAAGTTCTCCAGAGTTCCTCAATCAACATAATTCATTACCTAATTCAGTGAACTGACACAAAACACACTCCCACCCCCCTGGAAAAAA
Source organism: Ramphastos sulfuratus (assembly GCA_013399055.1). Taxonomy (NCBI): domain Eukaryota; kingdom Metazoa; phylum Chordata; class Aves; order Piciformes; family Ramphastidae; genus Ramphastos; species Ramphastos sulfuratus. The sequence goes on along the minus strand of WBNM01013200.1, from coordinate 9,137 downwards.
CACAACAAAATAAACCCACAAACAAAACTAAACAAAACCCCCAAAACCCACTTTGTGAATCAATAGTTCAATGACTGCACACAAGTGAAGTCAAGGAAAGACAGAGGACAAAGCTAGGCAAGTCCTCAACATCTGCAAATACAGAATGAAGCTAGCAGCAGCCAAAATCTCCAGGGGTTCACTACACCAGATGGAAGAATGAGGCTGCTGTGGCTGATGATGACAGCTTCTGTCTTATTCACCTACACAAAGCCTCAACTGCAACTCAAAGTCAATAGCACAACTCTCCCCCCCCACCCCAAAAAAAAAAAACCAACCAAAACAAACAGGAAACAAAACAAAACAAACAAACCCAAAACAAAACAAAAAACCAACCCAAACATCTTCAGAAGCTCATGTTCTAGTTCACTGTTTTCATATTAACACCAAAAAGACATCTGGTGAAAGACATACTGCTCTTCAGATCTTTTAACTGAATAGCTGCTTGCATCCTGTACCCTCCATCTTCCATCTGATGTAATAACCTTCTGCCTCTTTTCTGGACTTTCAGAGGGAAGATCACATTAGCAAGACAATGACATCAGTTACCACAGGATATTTCCCCAATTCCTTCAAAGTGACAAACTGGAAGTATGGCTAGCATCTGACATCTGCCACAGGACAGTAATACGATTTGGCTTGTGGAGATGTTCTGAGTGCAAGTGAGATTTATTACTTGCTCCTAACACCAGCTTAAGAGATAATGCAAGATCTCACTTCCTGCTCCTGATGCAAAGCACTAAGTCACAAAACAGTGCTCTTGCCAACACAGAAGGGAGTTGGACTGCTCAGGTTTGGGAGGGCACATGCGCCTGGGCTGTGTCCAGCCTGCAATGTTCAAAATCTTACTCATTTAATTTCTTGCTTACTTGATCTTTATTCCTAGGTTGTTTTAGCTATTCACTCTTCATCTTAACAGAATGCTAAATGTGTCATGCTGCCTGTGCCAGCTAATACAGCTGTTCTAAAGGTCTTCTGAAAAGGTTCCTTTATAAGCCTCTGCTCTCCTGACATCACATTTCAGTCATAACCCAGCTATTATACTACTCTCTAGGTGACACCTCTGAAGTATGAGGCTTACAGGAAAAAACAACACTTGAAAATATTTCCTGACAGAGTACCTCTTTTACCTGTTTATTTGCACAATGTATTTGTTTGGACACACTACAGTTCATCAATACAATACTGCAGCAAAACAAGAGTCCACATTCTACCTAAAACACACGTGGACAAAACCCGTAAGAAGTCAGTATTGCAGAGCTGACCTCGAGTGCAAAAAAAAAAAAAAAAGTATCTCCCTCATCAATCCTTGCAAAAAGTCAGAATGCTGGGAAAGAGTCAAGAAAAAAAAAAAAAATCTCTGTCAAATTTGGGTACAGTTCTGCTTTGTAAGAAAAAGCAAAGTGAGCCAGATTTGGCACAGTCGTCCTCCAAACCATTAACTAGAAGGAGGAAAAAAAAAGTGGCACAACTGAAGTGTTTTCCAGTTGCCAAATCTAGAGAAAATGTCAACACATCCAGACAGTCAATCCTGCTTTTGAAAAATCACTCCAGAAGCTGCTAAGTGGATACTCCCATATACTGAAGAAAAACAAAAGCTATATGCAGATGTTAAAATACTGAGAGGACTTCAAAACTGTCAAATCCTCTTAAGTTTTCTTGACAGCTTGCACACACAACTTGCAATGTTAAGATCATCACAATGCAGCAACAGGAATATTCACTGTTAATTCTTCCATACAGTATGAATACATAATTACCACTGCTCCTTATATGACTAGAAAGCCACAGAAAATCTGCAGCAGCAGCATTAGTGCTCTTGCAAGTAACATTAAGACAGGCCAAGATTACCATTTGCTTATTTCCAAGAGACAGTTGAAGGCATTTTGCAGCCACCATGTATTTAATTCAGTTTGCAGTATGGAAGCTGCATGCTCTCACAGCTCATTTTCCTTTGCTGCCCTGTGGGTTGAACATACAACCACTAAAGCAGCTTGCTTGAGTTTTCACAGCACTTGGAAAGCACACATTAAGATCCAAGTGGCTACATATTGCTATCAAGAAAACAGAGAAGCTGAATAATCTTTTCTGTAACATCTCATCAGCTATGCTAACCTCATAACTCTCTATGTATAACTTCTCAATATAGAAGCTGCACTGCACGCATCCTTTATGACAATAAACTAAGCTTTGTCTCTGAATAATAAAAATATTGATTTGTTTATCTGTTACCTTTATAGGCATCAGTTAGAATCTCTCAGAGGTACTACCCTGAGCAGATGCTGTTGCATCACTGCTCAGGAGAACCTCTTTAACCTTTTCTTAGCATATCAGGACAGGATATAGCATCAGTTTAAACATTACCACTACAGTTTTGATGTAAACACTCTCTGTTGCCCCAGAAAAAGCGTTCCTAAAAGCTTCTTAGAAGCATGTAATGTACTGAGAGGATTCTGATTTACAGGGTTGTTATTACTGAAGAGAAATGGGCAACACTCGCTGGCAGGTCACCTATGCGCTTATTTCCTGAAGTCACACTCTGAGCCCCTTCCTTTCTCCTAACAACCTACTTCCAAAGCTAATAACAAGCAAGGGAAATGGCAATGCCAAACCCCTTCAATAAAGAACTAATTCTGTGAAAGAGAAGACTTAATAATGTTTACCACCTACATTCATCCCCATCCAAAAAGTAAGAACAGAAATATGCAGCAAATAATAGAAGCAAAGTGCTGAAGAACAAGGGATTACATTTTTGGTGATTACCATGAGATGACTGAACAAGTAACTTAATGGAACTGGAGAGCAACAGAGAATGTTTTATATTTTTATGTTTCAAAATAAATTCTAGGAAATACTGGAACTTCTACAAATTTGTGAACTCTGCTTAAGAGTTACTATGCGCAACAGTAAAGCAGCAATTCAGTATTAGTCTTGTTTTGCTCTTTCTTAATGTATAATGTCTTTCATAATGTCTCTTTCTTCTGTAATGTTGCTGTATATTCTTGAGGGGAACTACAGAAAACACTTAACTGTCTTATCCTGAGGGAAAAGTAAAGGCTAATCAGAACCACAAAGCAGAAAACAAAAGCCAGCAACCACCAAGAAGGGAAAGAAGCCATGAGTGGTAGGAAAATGGAAGCTAAAAACAAGTGCTTCTACTCAGCATTTGTCCTTCTCCTAATCATCTGTCATTAAAAGTTTGCAGGCAAAATGGTAAAATGAATGTCAAAGTCATAAAAGCAAGCACTAGAATACAAGTGTGCAGATTGTGTTCACATTAATGTAGGCCTGCACTCAATTAACAGCAACGTGGAATTAGATTATTAGACAAAACTAAGAGATAAAGCTTTCCTTTAGGCTCTCAGCATTCCTTGCTTCCAGAAACAGGCTTTGGCAGTTTGGTAACAGCCAGAGCCAGCCAGACTGAAAGAAAAAAAAAAAAGTCTTAGCTATTCTTAGGTTCTTTGTCTGGGTGATGTAAAATGCCATAACCTCAAACAAGAACCTCAAGTTCCTTCAGAGAAGTGATCTTATTTGCTCCTGTTCACTCAGGACATGCACTGAATGGTCCATGTCTACAGTGGAGCTACAGAAGTTGTCCTAAACTTACTCTTTTACATTATTACCTTTCTGCATACAAGAAGATACTTTCATTGCCTCATCTAATCTTGCAAGCATGGTCCAGGTGTGCCTCACTATGAATAAACAAAATGTTTGCAGAAAATCAGCTTTTGCTATATGTGAGGAATAAAAACCCAACCCTATAGGTAGTTAGAGACTGCTGAATATCTGTTTGCATATTACTGAGAGGAATTAAAATAAAAACACAGAAATGATAAAAAAAAAAAATCAGACATGCATTTTAAAACCTAGATTAAAACAGATGATGTACTTGATAAAACAGTACCTAGAAGTGTTATTCACCTGTTCCTTATGCTTTACTCTATGTGTGCTTATTTAAATCATCCTTTGCTTAGTCCACTCCCAGTTGTGAATTAACTAGAGAAAGCACTTAACTGTCTCATCTTAAGGAGAAAAGAAAGACTACCCAGAAGCAGAAAGCAAGAGATGATTAATAAATGCTAGTATGCCCTTTCTCTAAAAGAATTTGCACAAAAATGTCTTCATTTGAGAGGCTATTAAAGTAAGATAAAACAGTAAATTTATAAACCAGACTGCATGGGCATTAGGGTCCAAACAGTCTCTAAAATTAAAATTGTTGAAAACTGAATCACCTCAAGATGCTTGTACCCAAACACATGTAACTCTCAACCACTGCTCAGATCCTTCGTGTCCATCAATTCTTTGAGAAAAGCAAGAGGAAGAGGGTAGAATTAGCCAGGGAAAAGCAGGATTTTGTAGAAATAGAACCTAAATTAGTAGTAGGGACCAACACTGACCCCACTGATCCAACATGAAGGTGCCACAATGGGTGATGTACAATTAACCAGCTAAGTACTGAAAAAGCAGTACAACAAATCACAGCTGGCTTCCACAAAGAGTCAGCAACAAACTCACCTGAAGGCACTGGTACCATTAGTAAGGCAACTGATACAATTATACCCTGAATCAGTACATTAAAAGCAAGTCTTTTAGTAGGAAATGACAGCTGGAACACATTAACACCAGCACTATTAACTGGGGGTCTCGATCCATTATGTACTGCTCACCTATAGCTATAAAATTTTAAAACAAATGCAATTTTAAAAATGGATGATGTAGTAGCACATTAGGGCATTCTAAAAATTTATCAGTCTTTTTATGATATATGCCAAGCATATATTTGGCCAAGAAGAGTGGAGCAAACCATGTGAAAATATTCCACTCCACCAGCGAGAGGTTAACACCAGTACATAAAGAAAAAACCTGGAAAATAAAACAAAGTACAACAAAAAACAAACAAACTTTTTAAAAAAGAGCCCCAAAATAACTCATAAAACAAACAAACAAACAAAAAACCCAAGCCAAACACAAAATAAAAACAACCAACCAAACCCCCAAACCAAAACCAATCCTGCTTCCCTATTCAATTCCGAGAATAAAAGCCAGCTTTGCATGCAGGAGATAAAACCCCCAACGTTATTCTTGCCATTAGTATGGGGTTTTTTTAGTAGCAAATGTATTTCACAATAACACTATCTACTAATCTTGCATTTCTGTGATGGGTTTTCAGCACTTTCTTGAAGCAACAGGTTAGCACATGAGATAAAAAGCCTAATTCCCTTTGAACACAAAGCCTTAACGACCCTTACAGGCACAAACAGATCACCTGTGACAGGAAACTGACTTCCTTACACTGCCCGTATGAGGCTTTCCCTAAGAGAAAAGGCTTCATACAACTAAGACTGTTTTTACACAGCGACTCCTTTAGATGTTTTCAAAACTTTGGCACATAAAAAAACAAAAATAAAATCAGAGAAAGAAAAAAGAGAGAGAGAGAGAGAGAGATGGGCTTCAAATAGCGTTAACTAAAGGGCATTATAGAACATAAAAGCATAATAAATTCCTTTCCTGAACCATAAAGTAAGAGCAGTTATGGGAGAAAGAATAAGGATGCTGGTCGATTTTCCACCAATCTTGTCATTTTCAATAGAAGTGGCCTGGATCACAGGGCAGTTTTCTTTCTAAGGGCAAGGCTTCTCTACCTTGCTGTTGCTGGCTGGACATGACCAGGGTAAGATCTTCTTGTGCTCGTGGCTTGCCTTTGTCTAGCCAGGGAGGATTGTCCTGAGCCTGTACTAGCCAGTCTGTCTTCTGCTGCTTTTTTATGCAGAGTCATCCCCTATGGACAAAGAGAAACTTTTCAGTGGATGCCAACACATTAACACTGGAGAACCTCACTTATTTGCATTTCCTTTATATTGTTTCCATCAACACCGACTAATCTCTTTTGAATTTCAAATATAAAGCATCATAAACCCCAGGATAAAGCTAACAGATTTGTTCCTAATTCTTTGTGTATGGGCTGCTGTTGTTTTGGGTTTTTCTTGTGTGTGTTTTTTTCGTTTGGTGTGTTTTGGGTTTTTTACACCCCCCACCCCTCCTTTCCCCTCCAGTCACTGCCTGGTTTTGGAGGAACTGCAGAGAAGCAGATGTCACAGCATACCACATCTGAACACAACTTTCTCCAGATAAACATGGTAATTGGGTAAATCTTTCCAAAAGTGCTTCCTCTTCCCAACCTGGCCCAGTTGTCTGTATTGAATTAGAATATTAGTTTTCTTCTGAAAATAACTGAAGTGTTATCACCTTCTGTGAAAATACCAATTATGTGGCAGGAGTACATCTTGAAAGGAAGTTTTTTTCCACCAAGAGTAAATGCAAAGAGGAACTGAGGGTAGTAGTAGTGATGGGTTGCACAGTTGTGTATAAGAGCACTGATAACTTAGCCTGGGGTCTGCTTGTCTTAGTGTTCATGACAGGCTACTGAACCATAGCTCTTAGCTCAGGCTTGCCTTCTGCTTCTCAGTGGGACTAATGGCACAAAATTGCTTAAGGACACAGTCACCAATAAAATGCCTGTAGTATTTAAAGGATTCATACACTCTGCTTAAGTTCAACTTCTGGCTAATTATTTAGAAACATAATGAGGTTGTAGAATACCAAGAAGGAAACTCTTCTAAGAAAATAAAGAAGAGGAATTTGAACTCTGCAGTGAAGCAGAATGAAACATTACAAAGGTCAGGGATTCTCTCTCTGTGAAGAACACTTTCAGGAGGAATTGAGGAGGAATTTCCTCACAGTGACAGAAGACTGGAACAGGCTGCCCAGGGGGGTTGTGGAGTCTCCCTCTCTGGAGATATTCAAACCCTGCCTGGATGCATTCCTGTGTGATCTGGCCTAGGTGCTCCTGTTCTAGCAGGGGGGTTGGACTGGATGAGCTTTGAAGGTCCCTTCCAGCCCCTGACATCCTGTGATTCTGTGAAAAATCTCCTGGTACACAGGCCCAGCAAAAGCTGTAAGGCTGCACAGAGCACTTCTGTATGGTTTGGGTAATTTAAGTGAAGGTCTTACCCCTGTACTCACATTTTGCATGGGGGCTAAGTTTTCTCTCATGTAAGGGTAATTTCTCAGAGCAGTTACTGCAGCAAGTAAGCTGTATTGCTTTTCTTGTGCCTCCTCACACGAAACAACTGGACAGTGAGGAACTGCAGAAAGCAAACTGCATTGCCAGCATAACTGAAGGGCTGGAATTACAGAGTAAGTGTACAGGGAAGAATACCTCAGAATAAAGTGCTACTTCTGGTTTTAAAACTTTAAAGTAACAAACATTCTTTCTCACTTATCCCACAGTTATCATAGGAACTTTTATAGTGATAAAATTATTAAAAAGCATAAAGTTTCTCTGTGTGCTGGAAAACACTTCTCAAACAAACAAAAAAAGTAAACAAATCAATGTTGTTCTAAACAACCCAGAAACAAACACAATGAAGAATTTCCTTATTTTGGAGAAGTTTGGAAGATCCTTACCATGTTGTACCAGGCACTGACAATAAATTTCTCCTCCATTTCTCTTTGACATTTTGTTTTTTCATATTCTTTCTGTAAAACAAACACGAAAAAGCATATTTAAAACTAAAGTGCAATAAAAAGTGTTAGCCTTAGTACTAGTATCTAAAAAAAAAAAAAAGGAGAAAACATACATATACCAAGAAACATGAGGAATATTACCTCCAATGAATGAAACATTCTGTCCCGCTCCTGCAACTGATTTTTCAGAGCCTGGATCTCAGGAGCTGCACCCTGGTTCTGTTTAGGATCCAAGGTACGGATGACCTGTAAGAGGGGAAAAAAAAACCCATCTGTTTCTAATTAAATCATGCAAAATAAATCTAATTGAAGGGAAAGATACCACAAAATAAACATCTTTTATGTCAGGTTAAGAAATAGAAAACTAACTTCAAACGTATCAGTGGTTAAGAAGTGATACACCAAAAAAATGTGAAACAAAGGGATCTGCAGTTTTAAGAAGCTGACTGCTGTAAAACAACCTCGACAGCCTGAGCATGATAGAGGCTCTGCTCATCAGCAGCAGCTCAGAACACCTGAACTGGCTTCTCTTTTACAGAACTGTGGTAGTTTGAGTGATCCTGGGTCTCCCTTAGCAAAACCATAGGGACAGAGGTGAGGTTATCCCAGACTCCCTGAAAAAGTGACACAGTTATCCCAGACTCCCAGGAAAAAGTGACACATCAGAGGCTCAGTATCCCAGACTCACATATGTAGTTCCCATCCCTAGCTGCACTACACTGGAAGCCTGGGTCTCCCCTAGCAAAACCACAGGGATAGAGGTGAGGTTGTCCCAGACTCCCTGAAAAAACTACAGGAAAAAGTGACACATCAGAGGCTCAGTATCCCAGACTCACATATGTAGTTCTCATCCCTAGCTGCACTACACTGGGGCCATGGTGGTGGCAGAAACATTTTCTCAAAGATAGGATTCTTTATAGCTAAGGTTTGCTTACCTGTCAGCTCCTCCTACTTGAGAAAGGACTGGTTTGGTCCTTCTGGAAAAATTCTACAACTCACTTACATAGGGTAATGTGCTGGTTTGAGGCTAATTGGAATATGCTAATGAGAGAAATTACATCATTGGTTGTAAAAAGAAAATAGTTTTAAAAGTCTGTATTGTCCATTGGTTTGCTAAAAAGGATAAAAAGCCAAAGTATAAAGAATTTGTCCCTCCTGTGCCTCAGAGCCCTTGCTGCTTTCACCACTTCTTTGCTCCACTCTAGTATCTTCCACTAACAGATAACAGGCTTTGCTGATTTTTTGTCTGTCTGAGAGAGAGAGAGAGAGAGAGAGAGAGGGGCTTTGAGCTGTTTGTGTGGGNGGGAATCTGGATTTCTGTATTATTACAAGTATTTGAAATTATATACAATTTAGAAAACATACTGTGTACATATGCTTGTAAATTTAGCTTTGCTGTAAACAGAGCTTTATCTTACTTCCAAGCTGTCTGAGCCAGTCTGGTAAATTTCAGTAGTGTGTGTGTGTGAAGTTCCTTAACCCACCACAGGCACCATTTCTATGGCACTGCTGAAATGACACCACTGTCCTTTCTAGATGGTTCTGTGAAGTCTTCCAGTATCTGAAGG
>WBNM01013198.1:0-10979 GCA_013399055.1 Ramphastos sulfuratus | reverse complement strand
TCTGTGATTCTGTGATCACATGTTCATCCTTCAGCACTGTTCTAGTACTTATGAACATCGATTAAAACTTTACAAGCCTTTCTGGGACACATCCATGACACCTCTGACTTGTGTGTTCCCTTGCCCCTTGTTCTCCTGTTTCCCAGTTACAGTTACTCTATTCAAGCTGACTTCTCCACCCCTGCTTAAGTAACTCACAGGAACACCCTTTTGGCGGTTACTGTTTAAGAGGGTATCATTTGTTAGCTGCTTCATATAATTGACAATGTCAGAGTCAGGCCATCAGTATCACAGCACAGGGTGCCAAGAGATTAAGAGACACAAGAAGTAACTTGTCTGAAATAGTAACCCAGTATCTTTTCTGCACCCTTACTTCAGTAACTTCCTTGGCAATTCTGTCAGCTAGCTTTCAGGACTCCCTAATATGCTGTTTATGGCTTTGAATTTTGATTATGAAGTGTTAAGATCAACAGGGAGACTTTCACAGATGTGAACACAAAATCAAAATTCAGTTCAAATAAAAATCCCTGTCATACTTCATTGATGGCAACAGTACTGAATTCCATAGAGGTAACTTACTGACACTGCATGCTATATTCTACCTAAAGTCTCGAAATGACTACAGACCATACAATTCTCAGCTTTTGAAGGCAGTTAGCATGCTAGTTTTGCTAGCATGTATCTTACTTATCTTTTTAGAAAAAGACAGAAATCCACCTTAGATCATCAAAACTTAGAAAATTCATTTGGTAGCTTTGAGATGTAAACAAATACACATAGTATTTCCACCTCTACATGACAATGATGTGATATAAACTGGATTCAAGAGAAGTAAACAAAAAGACAGTTAACTCCTGTAAACATTACATCATCTTTAACATTTCCTTTAGATTGTAAACATCCCATAGACAAAGAGCTATCTCAGATTGTTTAAAATGTGGTGTTGTGAAAGGTCATTGCCCAAAGCTTTCCCAGCTACAGCTGAAAACTCTTTCACTTATCCATTACAAAGCATTTTCCAGATGACATTAGAAGCCATATTTCAAAGCTGTATAGGACAAAAACGTCATTAAACATCTGTATGAGATCAGACTGGGTCTTGTGGTTTTAGAAACGTGTAAATGTAGTCAGAATTCTCAATTTTCTTTACAACTTATTTATTTCCGATGGGACAAGTACTGCTTCCATCAGGCTAGAGAATCCCAGTAAATGCATTTTTCAACAGGGTTAAGCACTGTGAAGAAATACTCAACTTACAATTCACCAAAGGAACCTGAGTAAGTCAGAAACATAGTGAAATCTTTGCTTTACATTAAAAACAAAACAAAACAAGCATATTTTCCTGTTCTTTACATCCCTCTTTCAATGCTGAGAAAACATCAGTTAAACAAGATTTCTGTGTATGATATGATTGCATTTTATTAGCCTTTCCTATTATAATGCAATAATGTCAAAAGTGGCACTTGAGAAACAGCTTCAAAATTTGAGATATGAGACTGAAAACCAGCTGGGTAGGAATAGAAAAAGAAAGCAGTTCCTTTCACAGAAAATAGCTACAATCCATCAAAAGCAATAAAATATAACATTGTTAGGCTTAACAGTATTTTTTTACATGTACACATAAAAGAGGTGTTGGAACACACTTGAAAACACTGCTTTTCTAGCATTAGCAGTTGCTGCTGCTATGCCTTCCAGCAAGCTTGTTGCCTCAGCATGAAAAAAATATAGACTTTCCAAAACACCATTTCTCTCAAATCATTCATTTTTTCTGTACACTTGATAACAAAACCCATCAAAAACAAAAGATTAGACAGCTTGCTTTGATGCCACATAATACTAAAAAAATTTAATACAAAGGGATTTTAAATCTTAGGAGACGTAATATTTGAGATTTATGTTCTGTAATATTTGGGCCATAGTTTGCTTCTGTGGGATGTCAGGAATAGAGAAAAAGTATCATGAAATAGAACAATAAGTTAGAATAAAATGGGTAATCAGTAATTCAGACACTTTAGCTGCCAAAACCAGTAAAATAATGTGTCACTACTAAAGTTTAAAATCAAAGGTGACAGAATTTCAAAGCAAGCCCATATCAAAGAAATCCCTCGGTGATACAAAAAATATCTCTGGAGCATATGAATATTTTGGCTGCTATATACAGATATGGAGACCAGGGATGGGGCAGCTCCTTAACAGAAAATAAAAAGAGCAAAAATTAAAAGAACAAAAATAATCCTGAAAGAACAACTTGAGTGCCTATGACTAAAACAAGACTTCAAAACATGACACGCATGATTCTTCAACCCAAAAAGAACATAACTTCAGTCAGATTTTCAGTCTTCTAAAATCTGTTTGCTCACACAAATGCCCATGTCACAGAAGTGAATCACAAACCATCTGACTCTTGAGTTAGCTATATGAAGGTTAAAGGTTGCTTACACCTTATAACACTAAGTAATCCAATGCCAATAATTCTTTACCGTTCTAGCCTGAATTTGCTGTTTCATCACCAAACAACTGCAAGATAATTCAGCTAGCACATAAGGGCAACACTAGTGACACAGTCATAGCAAGATTAGTCATGTGACCAGTCATTCTACACAAATTTTTGGGATCCAACAGCAGAAAGTTTGAAGAAAATACCTGACTTCTGGCAGTTTTAGGTTAATGACAATGCTTTGATGTTTATTCACTTAAAGGGCAAAATCCATGACAAGCTGCGTATGAGACATGTAACTTGGGTGAAAAGCACTTCAAATACACCACCAAAATACACATGAAAAAAGGTAGTGTGCCACTTTACAAGACAAGAAATACTGGGGGGGTGGAAGGTAAGAAACAACAGCATTTGTTACAGGCAAACACTCTGCAGGGCTACTTGTGAGGCAGCTGAAGCACTCCAGCTATTGCAGCACAGCCTTCAAGTCTCACACACCTCCACAGTCACGTTCCTGATGCTATGCCATAGCTGGTATTCAAGCAGCCAGCCCATAAGCCCACAACTGCCTTGTCTGAAATTTAACATGACTTGAAAAGGGTGGTTGGCCTGCAGAGAGGAGATGAAGATTCATGCCACACTGGAGGGACTGTTACCACTGATACAGCAAAAGGGCCAAGAACTGAATAAACCATTAAAACAGAACAATGTTCTCTAGTTAAGAAGGAATCCAAGTCAGAAGTGAAGCTTTAAAACATGAAAAATAGGGAGGTTTGCTCCATTGGTACCTTTACTGGACTCGCTCTAAATCTTGGAATTGGTAATTCCAGGGAATGACAGCCTTAACTTACTAAAAGTTACATGGATATTTTAAATTGCTTACAAAATAGCTTTACAATTATGGTAAATACCTTGAATTAATGTTCTGGTTTCACAAACCACAGTGCAGTATCTGTAACAGCTGGAATGCTAGGCTTTGCCTCAGTTTCCTGACATTTTTTCTACTTCTGTCCCAAAGTATACATAAACAACTGCTCCTATTTAACTGTCTTAAAAGAAAAACTTATTACCACATACTCGGTTTTCAAAACCCTAGACAAATTAGCAGGTTCCCCCCAGGAACCTAAAATACTGAATTTCAGAATTTCAGATTGATTCTAGTTTGCCTATTTTCAAAGCAAGACTGGAGTTCAACTTCTGCATATTCTACTGAAGATCTAAAAGAAGTCCATTTTAAATACTTCATTAAGAAGCTGAACGAACAGAAATCAAACTGTAACAAACAGAAATAGCACTGCTGTTCCAAAACACATCCCAAATTCAAAATACTTTGATCTTACCTTGGACACATTGCTGATATAATCCAACTGACAAGTGCTCTCTTTATCTACTTGATTACAAAGATTCTGTAAAGTGGAGGCATACTCCTTATCACTTTTCACTCGCATTACCATAAATTTCTTCACTGTTTCCAGCAGTCGTAGTTCCCAGTCTTGCAGTTTTAACAAAGCATCGTGAGAATACTTCAGGTCACCTCCAAACCCCATTTTTTAAGGCACTATATACCACACAGGGGAAAGCACAGCCTCTTCACCACATCTGAAAGCAGAACAAGAATCATGAGATACATAAGTAAAACTTCAAGAACATCTATTAACATCTAAAATCTGAAATAACCATGTACATAAGATGCCTCAAAAGAAACTTAAAGTCAGAGCACTTTTTTGAACACCCATCTATGATAAGAAGAGATCTCAAGTCCAGAATTATCATCTATTTTCCATCAGCAAAATTTACCTCCCTCAGTTAAAGTGGACTTCAGAGGAAACACATAAAAGCATGTAAGAGATACTGAAGACCAATCAACAAATGCAGTCAAGCAAGGATAGCTGACAGTATCTCCAGACAGGAACTGACAACTACACTGATCCACTCCTGGTGACCCAGAACATTTGTTTCTGGTGTTTACTGTCCCATGAGCACAGAAAAATCCAAATAAATCACCAGCTCTGTGGGAAATTAATAGCTAGCTAGAAGTTTGTTTGCTCCTAAATACTGTGCTTGCAGGCCACTAAACTTGCAGATTCAGCTTCCTCAAAATCAGAAAACATCTCAAACTATATTCCCTAGGCAATCCTCCATTGTTCCCCCAGGACTCACATTAGGGTGGTCACACAATTTTCCCCTTAGGCAGTCCAGTCTTGCTGTGCCAAAAGGGCATGATTTCATAAAGAGGTAAGAAATGCTGCCTTACGAAATCCTGGAACAAAAGTGCAGGTCAAAGACACTTGTTTGAGCTAGCTCTAAAACGCCTGCATCTCATATTTAGACTAGATGTTAGGAGGAAGTTATTTACAGTGAGGGTGGTGAGGAACTGGAACAGGTTGCCCAGGGAGGTTGTGGCTGCTCCCTCCCTGGAGGTGTTCAAGGCCAGGTTGGATGAGGCCTTGAGTGATCTGTACTAGTGAGAGGTGTCCCAGCCTATGGCAAGGGGTTGGAACTAGATGATCCTTGAGGTCCCTTCCAACCTTACTATTCTATAATTCTATGATATTCACAGACCTGCAGTCATATCATGAAAGACATGAATCCACACACACGAGCAATTTCCACAGACTGGCAGACTTTTGTCTGCACAACGACAAGAGCTAATGCTCTTTTCTGCACATACACCAAAAGAACCTGTTCTTACATCAATCAGTTTCAAACTAGGTAGATAAACTTATATAAACAGCAAATATAGTACTGGACTACACTGCAGACACAGCTTGTGTACTGCTTACTCACTAACTCTTCCACTCCAGCCAAGTCTTCACTCTCTTGAACACAGAAGTACCAACTTCACAGGCTTTAAATTCCCACTCAAATTAGCAGACTGTTTTACAAATATTAACAGATTTATCTTCCTAAACAGCCCATGGGTCAAAGCTGGACTAATAATCTTATTTTACACTGATATCTGAGATGCATAAACTAATGTCAATATAGTACTGTCTAATACTGGTACTAGGCTTAAATACAGACTTTTCAGAGTGCCTAGCATTTTTAGCACATTAAGAACCCAGTTACCACACAAAATTTCAGAAGACTTTGAAAATCAGAACCTAGAAAGATTTCCAGAATACCTCATTCCCATACCCATTCCTCTCTTCCCGCAGTTCCCTGCCCCCCATTAGCTCTTCCAGTAAGTTACAAAAATAAGCTTCATTCACTACATGTTTATTCTCAGAACACAAATCTTGCTATGTAATACAAGAAACAAAGATCCTATAAAGAAAATAAGAATGGTGCTGTATTACTGTGCATCTAGACAACTGGTGGTTGTATGAGCAACTGTCAACCTATCACATATGCTCTTTAATTTGCAGCTGTGTATTTTAGTCAGAATTCTTGCTGAAGGATAGGACCTCAGTCATAAAAAGTGACAGTAAATAATTTACCCTGGCTGGATTTACCTAGGATAGATACTGACATTATTAGTTGTATTAATGGTAACAATTCAGAGAACAGCCTTACTGTTACTAATATCTTAGTAAGAGAGCACCTGCTTACTGACACAGCTGGAGCTGCACTTCTTATTTTTTGACACCGATTAGATCTAGATCTGCTTTTTCTGTTAGAGAAAAGCAGTCCAACCCTAGGTTTCTGTCGTGGTAGGCCTCAACAGGCCTCTTGGGCTTGTACATGTCCTGGCTTGTGCAGACATGTTTTTCTGCTGTTTTNGACCACAAACCTCTTTTCCAGTTTGGTTTGAGTTCTGTTAATATATATATTTAACAGTTATTTCCAGATCCTGTTATGACCTGTATATTGTTTCCATAACGTTGCTAAGAGCCTGTTACTATTGTTATTATTAAATGGTGGTAGGGGGTGGTGCGAGTTCCGATTGATTAATATTAATAAATTCTATATTAATATTTTTATAATATCGTCTCGCAGCACCTAATTACCCCTCCCCGACAGTTTCCTGAAGCAGTTTCAGTCATAGAACCTCATAGAATGGTCCAAGACTCAAAACATAGACTACAAAAACCTGTTTCACAGCAGGAAGTTTTTATGATTAAATTTCAGCTTTTCACCAATGACCTGTTTGGGATAAAAATCTTAATTTAGATGCAAATATTGAATTCTGTATAATCAATGACAGGTTTGTCACAAATGCAAGTGCAAACAGTCTGATTCAATTTTCATTCACCTATACTCAAACGTAACCATTCATCGCGCAGATACGTTGTCAAGTCAAGCTATTCAGCTGCCTAAAGAAAGTCTTTGATGATTATGTCTACAGTTTGGTAGTTTACTGGCCTTGAGACCCTTGAAACTGCTTAAAACTGGATGTTAGGAACAAGTTCTTTACTATGGGGTGGTGGAACACTGAACAAGTTGCCCCGGGAGGTGGCTGGGGCTCCTTCCCTAGAGACATTCAAGGTGAGGCTTAACAGGGCTCTGGTCAACCTGATCTAGTTGAGAATGTCCCTGCTGACTGCGGAGGGGTGTTGGACTAGATGACCTTTGTATGTCCCTTCCAACTCAGACCATTCTATGATTCCCTATTGTGTAAGCCAGTCTTTCTATGATTTCCTCATAAATTAACAAAATCTCCAATTGAGACATTCTGTGAAAACTCAAATGCTCCAATACTGTGGAAGTGGAGAGTAAGTATAGAAGACCTAAACCACTTTACTGTCAATAAGCCAAAAAAAAAAATTAAAAGAAGCAACATTTTTAATTAAAACCATTTTTAGTTTTTTCAGATTTTTAATCAACTGAAAACAGTACAGATCACACAATCATATACTTAAAGTTACAGCTGAATGAATTACCAAAGACATGGACAGAATGTTCTATGCAATCTCTTCTTAAAAATCACAAGTGCATTTCAAAAGGCCAGTGTTCAAAAAGACTTTATCTGACACAGACAGGTATTTTTCCAAATTTGGTATCTCCCTGCTAGTGTGCACAGATGAGCTAAGAGCTGTCCTGCTGGGTGAGACCAGAAGAACAGAGTATTTCAGTTGGGAGGGACCTACAATAATCATCTGGGCACAATGATCAGCACTGTCTCCAACCATGGCACCAGGAGCTGCCTGTTTAAGGACACTAAACAAATTGGGGTGCTCTTTATAGTGAAATCCTCCTTGTGCTTACATGTGTTCACAACTACCAGACTATGAAAGACATACTAATAGTCCCATTTTTTGGCATTACCATACAACACTACAATACTTGCACTGAAATGTGTAACACAATGATTCTCACTGCATCCACAGAATATTGGCAAAATTGAGTAGTGCAATGGAATCAGCTGAAAAAGATGAAAATAACAGTGTGAAAAGATATTCTGGGTTAAAAAAAAAAAAAAGAAAAAAGAAAAAAGATCTTTCTCAAAAAAACAGGGGAGTATATTTTATTTTGAAGTAAAAAAAACAGAGCATGACATTTTAGAGTTCACAGATGGAAAATCTGTGACAACGAACACATGAATTGCTACATTCATACAGAAAAAACCCCTTGTGACAAATAGGACAAATTAATTTCAGCTACTTTACTTTTTTATTTTTAAATGTGAGACAGACAGACATATGACTATGTTGCTATAAAAGTCACTGGATATGCAAACTTGCCAATCAATATTTGATAAGCCTTAACAGTTAAAATATGTCTCAGAGCCAAGTCCAACTTAGACTTACTTTCACTTTAGAAACACTCAACATAACAAATGACAGGAAGCAAACACTCAATGTATTTAAAATTAAACTGTGAACAAGCAACCAGATCTTGAACAGTTGTAAATCTAAAAAGTTACTGGAGACTTGTCTCAACCTCCACAGCAGTGCACATTCCAAACGAACCAATGTTAAATTTTGTCAGCATGACAATGAGAAACTTCAGTGACAGTCACACAATTCCTTGACATGCTAACATTCTCCTCAGTAAATATTCCAGTATTAGTAGTCTTCCTGGATTCCACCAACAGCTCATTTAATATAAAGGTTGCATTCTGTTTCTGACACACAAAAGTAGCCAAATTGTGTTAGATCGAAGGTCCTCCTCAAACCACCACACTGACAATGACCAAAATCAAATGAGCAGGGAAGGACAGAGCACATACATAGCAATGCTTTCCCAGGATACTCTCTTAGCATTTTAACAACTGGTATCTTCTGTGACATGTGGCCATGAAATATATGATGGATTCACATGCATCACTTGGAACTTGTAGTTTCCTAATACCAATGACAAAGTAGAAAACTGATAACCACAAACCAGAGGCACACTTGGGCCTCACTTAAATTCAGAACAGTAAAGTACAGAACTTGTCTGGACCTCCCCAGGAGGAGGAATATGGAAGGAATATGTAATAGACACCTACACTGAGCGTAACTCTCACTCTTTATCTGCTACCAAGTCTCTTCCTCCTAAATCTGCATGGCAGCCAAATCACTTAGGATGCCTTATATTTTGATGACTCTTTGTAAAAACTTTAATACTGCAAAATCAGAAAAGGAAGAGACCTTCAGGAGATAATTTCTGAAAATTAAGCCTACTGTTATGATTTTTAAAGCAATTTCATAACAGATGATCTTAAGATAGTCCATCTCAATTTCTGAATGTGAGTCTTATAGTAGTCATATTACATTAAAACTATTAAATAAATCAATCTTAGCCCTCCATCCACCTTGAAATACAAGTTAAAACAATTGACATTTCTCCTAGTGTAAGATCTACACTTGGAATATACAAGACAATGAAACATAAAGCATATGCTTTACTTACCATTTTTTTACACTAACCACTTATTTAGAATATTTTTATACATATATATATATACATATACACACACACACGTATACACATGCATTTGATGTAAAATGTATGGAGTGTGAACTAGCCTAATTAATGATTTCACACAGCTAGTGCCATCAATAGATATCCAAAGTGGTAACCAGAAAGCCACCATGATCACCTCAAAACTGGTTTGAAATATTAATCCTCTGAGGGCAAAATAGGCAGTTTATTTTCAGGAAACCTCTTCTGAAAACAATCATTCACATACCTTAAAAAGTTTTCCTTAAGAAATGATCCTAAGTATACTTCTCTTTATGCCAGCAGCTTTCTGAAATACACTTTTATTTTCTGGGGATTCTGCAAAAGAAAAACAGATTTTTTTTTTTATGTTTTTTTTTGTTAAATATTCCAGCATTTGAAAACACATTGCAAAACTTAGGGAAGCTGCTTGCGCTTTGGGATTATTACCAGAAGAGAGATATTTTTATAAATGAGACAGAATTCAAGAAAACCAAAAAAAAGCAAATCAATCAAGACAAATTTCTTGTATGCTTCTAATTACTATAACGTCTATTAAGAAGTCAAAACATCAAGAGAGCTGCAGCACTAAAATTTCAAGATGTAACTCAAGACTGCAATCTAAGTGAACCAAACCAAAACAGAAGATTGGATCTTTGAGGGTTAGTATTAAGAAAAGAGCACATAAAGTATGAAAAACAGTAAGAAACAGGTTTTATATACAGTTTATGAATGCAAGGATTACTGTATAACCACATATGGACTCATGTTAAATGTTCACTCATCTCAGAATCACAGAATTACCAAGGCAGAAAAGACCTCTGAGATCATTGAGTCCAACCTATCACTTAATTCTTTTAATTAACTAAACCATGGCACTAAGTGTCTCATCCAGCCTCCTTTTAAACACCTCCAGGGATGGCGACTCCACCACCTTGTAAGAAAAATCACACTAAACAAAACTGAAAGAGACATACTATGTAAGGGTAAAGAAACCAGACTGCCTTCAGGATCTCCAACATTTAAAACAATGCACTAATCATGGACACATACATAAAAATCTCACTAAAGGGACACATTTTGTTCATATTCAAGCAGACATTACTTAGTATTCCTGTCAGGTTATTTAGTGACATTCTAAAAACAAAGTTCTGCCCATATAAATACAAAACTTCCGTTCTCCATGACCAAAAATAGAAGACACTAAGTGATGCTTACATTCAAAGAAACTGCATCTATGCAGCAGGTATGAAAGGAGAAAAAAAATGCAGCAGGCTACAAGCATTACCATATTCACCACATGTTTCATAACAGAAACAAAACCACTTGATGCAAAGCCCAGGATAAAGCCTTTAGCAGCAAAAAAAACAGAATCAAGTGTAAAACATTGTAGAAAATTCAGCTACAATCCTCCAATCACAAATACAAACCAAATGGAAACACCAGAGTATCACTGAATAGGAATAATTTTTAATCCCTTTCCTGGTTCAAATGGGAGTCCTGAAAGTAAACACATAACAACAGCAGCACCTAGGCACATTTAGATTTCAAGTATGTGTTAAAAAACTGCATGTCATAAAATGAATTCTGAAAACAGCATTAAATGAAACAACAGATTGGAGACACAAAACAGACAAGCTGTATCTTCTGCTCTCTGCACATAAAAAGCATTTTTTAAAAAAAAGAACTCTTCTATATCACAAGTTAAAATGAAGAATTTTGTGATGGTTTGGGA
>WBNM01013195.1:0-18367 GCA_013399055.1 Ramphastos sulfuratus | reverse complement strand
TGAAATCTGGGCACTTCATCAAGATACTCTATTTAGCATTCCTGAGCTCTTGGGCAGATGTCTGGGCCAAGTCCCCTAAGTCCACAAAGGTGCTGCTTGCATCCCTTTGCCAGCAATCCGGGCCCATCTTTAACAAAGGCAATCTTTATCTTTGTGGATTACTTTATGGGAGGGGCAATCAGCCTCTCACACCACCCTCTGGATGACTTTACTGAGTAGCACATTCCTGTAGGGTTCTATAATTTCATGTAGCATAGAATACTACCATTGCTTGTACTGCCATCACTTACAATCCAGTAGCAACTGCAGTCCATCTGAGGGATATCAGCCTGTCACAGAGAGAGCAGCTAGCAAAACGATCTGCACATCATAAGGCAGCATGGCTGAGCATTCACCACGGCGGCAACAGGCTGAGAGCGTTCAGAGTTCCCAGGAGAGTTGACAAAATGGCACCAATGAAACTTTCCTCATACTAAATAAAATAGGAAGGAATGTTCCCGAAAACTAAGAGTAGTCAAAGAAAAAAATAAGCACAAAATTTGTAAAACTGTGATTCAACTTTTAATTAGATTTTTTTATGCCAAGTGGTTTCCCTTGGAAAAAAATGCATTTTTCTTGTGTACTCTTCAGCAGCTTTCCCTCTTCACTCTAGTAGACTGCTGATGTTCTTTTCCCTCTCTCTCCTTTTTCTTTAAAAAAACTCTTCACTCTCTCACTGCACTCTTTCCACTTTGCTCCTCTTTCACCATCATACTTCAAAGACATCCAGGAGTCACACAAAGTCCTTTCAACAAGACAGCACTTTCCTTCACAAAAAAAGCAAAAATCTTCCCTGTGTAAGGCAGGAACAGCCTAGGTATCCTTTCCTTACAATACTCTTTTTTTTTTTTTTCTCCTTTAATATATCCTATGCCCATCACTGCTGGAAAAGCCTGAGAAAAATGCAGCTGTTAAGGCAGACCACATGATTTATCCTCCCCACATCACAGAGGAACTCGGAGTCCCAGACTGGAACAGAATGCAGATCAATTTATCTATTACAGGTTTTTATATCAAAGTTCTTAACTGAAATCCTCTTCCTTAATGTAAAGAAAATCCCTTACTTGATAAAGTAATTTTTCAGGTGATTTATTGTAATAGTTCATTATTTTAAAAACCCCATATAATTCCAGATTCTTTTTTTGGAATAAAGGCTTGAAGTACTTTTAACTGTGCAGAAAAGTTGTTTCAGAGTCTCTGACTTTTCTATTCAGATGACTTTTTTCTTTTAGTGATTGAATGAATTTAGTTAAACTGGTCTTTGTGAGGTTTTTTCACATATGTAGGTTCTGAGACCTAAAGAAAATTAGTAAAAGACAAGATGTGATGCTAAATAGTTTGTGTCAGCTGTACAGTGCTTAACTCTCCGTGAGGGTGTTGTGACACAAAAATTATTATGAAGACAGTCTCAGAGCTAAGCCATGGAAACCACTGATGTTTTCTGGTTTATACTTAGTTTTAATAAACTTTCTGAGCTATAAACATTATTATACTTTTTTTTTTTTTTTGGTTGGTGCAGGTGCTGAATATCTTTTATTTCTAAAAAGAAGCAACATTAATAGTAAGTTTTCTAGATTTTTTTTTTTTTTTTCTTTTTTTTTTTTTTTGGGTACATATACTTTTACAAACTTAAATAAAGCTAGTAATCAACATATCCACCTGAAGAGACAAAAACATCCCCATGCCATGCTGTCCGTATGCATGAATTTTTAACACCTCTGCTATGAGGATAGGCTGAGGGAGCTGGGGTTGTTCAGCCTAGAGAAGAGAAGATTCCACAGGGAGCTAATAGCAGCCTTCCAATACCTGAAGGGATACTACAAGAAGGCTGAAGAGGAACTTTTCATAAGAGTGTCTAGATTAGGGTAAAGGGAAGCTGAGGGACAGTAGGCTTAGACTGGATCTTAGGAAAAACTTGAACATGAGGGTGGTGAGATTCTGGAATAGGTTACCCAGGGAGGTTGTGGATGCCTCCTCCCTGGGGATGTCCAAGGCCAGTTTGGATGAGGCCTTGAGTAGCTCTGTCTAGTTGAGAGGCATCCCTGCCCACAGCAGGGAGGTTTGAGTAGATGATGTCTAAGGTCCCTTTCAACCTAAGCCATTCAATGATTCTATAAATACATGGCACACAGTAAGAAAATACTTTATACCTACAGTGTTTGTTTCAATAAAGGTAATTAAATGTTTCTGTCCTAACTGTCATTGGCAGGACAATTCAAAGACTGAGAGTCTAATTGTGGGAGCTTAATTCAGCCTGGAGAAGAGGAAGCTCAGGAGAGCTCTTATTGCTCTCTACAACTACCTGAAAGGAGGTCGTAGCCAGGTGGGGGTTGGTCTCTTTTCCCAGGCACTCAGTGACAGAACAAGAGGACACAGTCTCAAGCTGCACCAGGGCAGGTTTAGACTGGATGTTAGGAAGAAGTTCTTCACAGAAAGAGTGATTGGCATTGGAATGGGCTGCCTGGGGAGGTGGTGGAGTCCCTATCCCTGGAGTTGTTTAAAAGGAGACTGGATGAGGCACTTAGTGCCATGGTTTAGTTAACTAGAAGGTGTTAGGTGATAGATTGGACTCAATGAGCTTGAAGGGCTTTTCCAACCTGGTTAATCCTGTAATTCTGTGTTGTTTAAAGAAATTGATTCCAGGAGAAATAGAAATACTTCTCTAAACCAAAAACTATTGTAGACATACCCACAGACTTCCAGCAGGCAAGTGCTAGTTTATCCAGTCCTTCTGACTACACACACTTTCTCTTCCCTTCAAATTAATTTTACAGCAGACTACAATACCTAAAAACTCCCTGAGGACTTGAGCTAACTGAAAAAGGAAAGCTGTCGAAGCACTGTATACAAGATGAATACTTTTCACTACTCAGATAGAAGCTTCTAAGAGACACTTATCAACCATTCTGGTTATTGCCATGTGTTCTTTATCTTGGAGAGTGGTCTGAACTGCACTTTAAATCAAACAGACTGCACTGTCAAATCTATTGCTAAGCCAAGCTCTAACATTTGACAATTAACTTCAGCTTTAAGTTTTGTGTGTTTGTAAATGGATTACCTCTGTTGGCCAAAGAGTTCTTATCTGTCCTATCTGAACTATTTCATAAATGTTCTGCTGTTCCTTGTGGAATTTCTATGTTATTTTTTTTTCTTTTTAATGTGTTTAAGGAGTTTCTCTTAGTTTGCTTTGTCTGTGAGGCCATCCTGATCCTCCTTGCATTGTGCAGTCTTCCACAGGTGATACATAAATGGATCATGACTAGGAAAGCTTCACTGGACCAGGATAAGCATAATCTTCTGGCCAAACAAAGCCAAAGGGAGACAATTTCTCAGGCAACTACTAGAATGTGGGTTTCTTATAATAACAATCAGTTCAGACCAACTCTGAGGTACAGACTCTCTGAATATACTGGAAGAGATCATAATGGATAAGGTTATCCTTTCAGCTGGTTTTCTGGCTTGTTTTTTTATGTTACCATTCCCTTGATGACTAGCAGCCTCTCTATTTGATGTGGATAAAATGTGTGCCAGCTGCTGGATTTTTCTCAGAAATAATGGTCTTAACAAGACCATATTGCAATAGTTTAAAATTAAAAAATAGAAAAAAAAACCCCATTCCATTGTGCAGTTAATTATGATCTTTGTATATTGATGACATCAAATCTGTGTTTACCCTGGTTTTACAGAATTCTGAGTGTTTGCTTGCTGACAGCATGATAATTATCAATCAATGGGAAAAGATAAAGCATCATAGATATACAGCCTTTTATTTCTGCATTTGACTTATTTACATCAAACACAGAGTAAGCACATAGAAGGCTAAGACAAAGTCATCAATATGGGTGGACAAATCCATGTTCTGAAGCCTATGCTCCGTCTGAGACTCTAGGATGGATATGCAGAGGATCATTATGTATTCTTCACCACAGGTCAGTTGCTTAGCTACCAGAGAAGTAGAGAACTACTAATTGAAAGTAGTCAGTATTGCTGGCAACATTTGCTGCAGGACACTGGTCTTGGAAACAGACATAAATGTTGCAGGAGGGAGGATAAAAGAAAAAAACCCACACAACAGCATCTTGCTGATAATGAACATTTTTTTTTCCCCATATACATGTAGGGATTCTCATCAGTTAAAACAGTACAGATCCTGATGTTCAGACACAAAATGATCCCATGATGAATTTTAGTAGCCAGAGAGATTAGTTACTCCCACTAACTTAATATACTGTTTATATTTTTAAATGTAATTATTGTTGCAACTACTGGAATGATTTCCTATTTATATCACTCAAGCACATTTCCAAGTGTTTAATTACCTTTAAGGATCTGTAGTTAATATATGCTGCTATTACAAAACGAAACAAAACAAAACAAATAATGTACAAAATGGACAAGTGGCCAAATTATTATCCTCTTGTAGGATCCCTAATTGCTAAAACTGCTGCATTTGGTTTACATACAAACCTGAAACTCTGTAGTGAAATTAAACACCTCCTTTTTCTTTTAGGTAGGAGAATAATTCAACAATACAGCATTATCAGCTTTTCTTTTCACATTATTTTCCAGTGTAGGTTTTTGGCTTTTTTTCCTTTGTTGTCAATGTTTTATAACTTCATTTTCTGGCAGGATTATTGTCTGGAGTATAAAAGTTAAGGCCACCTTGTTGGGATGGATGAGAGCTTCTCTTTAATCTATTGTCCTCCCATCAGACTTTTCAAATGACACATTTTCAACTTTTACCTTTTGGTTGCCAGATGAAAAAGAAAAATTAACTCGTTCTAGATACACTTTACTGCAGTCTTTGCATATAAAGCTCTAGGAAAGCATTCATCGAAACAAAGTCTCAGCAGTTTTATTGAGAAAATTCTGGGTTGTTTTTTTTTTTCCCATGGAAAAGTGTCTCCCAGAACACTTTACATACATTCAATAAACCTGTATTTCCACAGAGTTAGGAAGGCTGGTAATGACTTTGCTTATGTATAATTTCATACACAGCACACAATGTAAGTGATTGAAAGATACAAGTTTGCCATATTTATCCAATTTACACAGGATTTAAACCCAAAACTGAACTTGCAGAGTTTCTGAATCTAATAAAACCATGTTATTTATTTATTTACAGAGCAGCTGATTATTTTATAGTTTAAAAAAAAAAGACATATTACACTGCTCCATGAAATTTCTTGTCCCAGGATTATCAGTTCACATACCAGGATTTCAAATTCCCTTAGACTGGGAGAAGAGTCCTGAATTTGAGTAAACAGAATAGGTTTAACTGACAGACTTCTCCTTGTTAATTTAGCACATTTTTATCTATTCACTCTTTCATTTCTTGGCTGCATTAATGAATCAAGTGTCATACTGCAAAGCTCCAGCTATATAACTTGCAACACAGTAAATTCCCTTTTCTAGTTTCATCATTCATTGTGAACTTGAGGAAAAGAATCCTTGTTTAAGGATCCATGTAGACTTGTCCATTACAGAGCTTGCCTAGGGTCATCCCTTTGATCCCTTTATAAAATATCCCTGAAACAAGCCACCAGAGGAGTCCAGCTCACAAAACCACACATTTTAAATAAGACATCTACTTGAATATCCATATTCAGTATCCCCAGGAATGCAGTCATAAAAGGTCAGCAAGGCAGCTTACATTGCCTTTTATAGACCTAGTACATGAACTAAACTGCACAAAATACCACTTGGAGTGCAAAGACATCTTTAGGATACTCAAGCCTCCTTAATTCTAATCTATGAATTCAACCCAAATTTCAATTTCTTCAGACAAATGAAATTTTCTCCTTCTGTAAAACAGTTCTAGTTCTACAAACAAGAAAATATCACTCAGTGGTCTCATCTGATATCTAAAAGAGAGCATTGGCACAGACAATTCTGCTGTCTTTGAGCTCCATGCTTCTCTTGGTTTTCCTTTTTCTGGCTTTCTTTTTCAAGTATAAATTTTCTGTTCCATAGAAAAAGTAAATTCAACTACATAGATTTAACAAGAAATGTTATGAATGTAATTCTTATTATAGGAAAATAGTATTGCATATTCCATCTGCCTGCCATCTGACTGGCATGTAGGATCCAACTACCTCTAGAACACAGAATCACAGAATGGTAGAGTCTGGAAAGGATGTCCAGAGATCATTCAGTTTAACTCTTTTACTAAAACAGATGCCCAAGAGATGGCTCAAGAGGCAGAAAAATATAATTGCAAAGTGTCTAAAGGCTAGTTGTGGAATTTAGACATTAAGAAATAAACCACACATTTTGAATATCAGTATTTAGATGCTCATTTTAAATAAAAAATGAGATGAGACTACTTGATCAGGACTTTGGTCGTTTATCCTGCCCCTTCTATCAGCAATGGTGAAGTATGTCTGGAGTGCTGTTCCCAGTAATGGATTCCACAGTATAAGAGGCATGAACATCCTGGAGAAACTTCCTTCTCTGGAGCGGGTCCAGAGGAGGGCCACGAAGATGCTCAGAGGGCTGCAGCAGCTCTCCTATGAGGACAGACTGAGAGAGTTGGGGCTCTGCAGCCTGGAGAAGAGAAGGCTTCCAGGAGACCTTAGAGTAGCCTTCCAATATCTGAAGGAGGCCTGCAGGAAGGCTGGGGAGGGACTATTTACAAGGTCTTGCAATGACAGGAAAAGGGGCAGTGGGTTTAAACTGGCAGAGGGGAGATTTAGACTGGATGTCAGGAGGAAGTTCTTTCCAGTGAGGATGGTGAGGCACTGGCACAGGTTGCCCAGGGAGGTTGTGGCTGCTCCCTCCCTGAAGGTGTTCAAGGCCAGGTTGGACGAGGCCTTGAGTGACCTGTGCTAGTGGGAGGTGTCCCTGCCTATGGCAGGGGGTTGGAACTAGGTGATCCTTGAGGTCTCCTTCCAACCTTACCATTCTATGATTCTATGAAACTCCAGTGAGGAATCAGTAAGCTGATTCAAAACTTGGAGCATCTGTTGAACTTGGAGAGACTGAGGTAACTGGGACTGTTTTTCCTGAAGAAAAGGAGTCAGAGGATCTTATCAATGGGCATCAATATTCAATGGAGGGGAATAAAGAGGCAGGAAACAAACTCATCACAGTGATACCCAAGTAAAAACAACAACAGACGCAAATTGAAAGAGAGAGAATTCCATTTAAACACATAATGTATTTGCTCTGGAATCATAGAATGGTTTGGATTGGAAGGCAGATTTTAAAGATCAGCAAGACAAATTCCCATGTCATGAGCAAGGACATCTTTTATTAGACCAGGTTGCTCAAATCTGTAAGGAGCACTGGAACAGGTTGCTAGAGAGTCTGTGGAATCCTTGGAGACAGTCAAAGCCAAACGGGACACATTCCTGAGCAATGCAATCTAGCTGATACTACCTTGAGCAATGGGATTGGATGAAATGGCCTCTGCGGGTTCATTCTAATCTTAATAATTTTGGGATTTTATGACAAATATATGTGTGTGTATATACATATATTTATATATGAGAGAAGAGATTGCAGCATTACTGATGTAAACTGACAAAACTGTGAGCAGATGATTGGAATGGTGCTTCCCACAAAGTTTTGTTATTAGACACTGAATTACTTCATATATTGAAATTGATCTATGAGTTGTTAAAAGAAGATGTAGATATCTGGCTTATAATCTTTCCCTTTCTTTGTCTTACTCCTCGGTGCATGGGTGCACACAGATGAATGTGACTGTCTTTATACAGCCAGGCCTATCATAAAATCACCAACAGAATCTATCACTCTTAAAGCTACAATGAGGTTTAGTAATTTTATTATTTACTTTTTTTTTCAGTTTTCATGAAGTCTTCTTTTTGACAACTGGAAAGAACTCTGAGGCACCTCTAAACTGCAAGCCTCAGGATTTCAGTTTGCTTCATGTGTACCAACATATGAGGGCTGGGAGGCATTCATTCAAATATAAAATTTTCCAATGGAAATTAAAAACTCTAGCATTGTAAAAATAAATATTTCCCCAATATTTTCCTTTCAACGAAATTTCTGCCTTTCTGTCTTTATTCTCTTCCTTCCTCTACCAATTTTCAGACTTTTCTAAGGAACATAAAATTCTCACCAGATCTGTTGTCAAATACTTCATATTATTTTTACATTGTGAAATTAAAACAAAAGCAAAGACTTTTATTACAATTGTGGAATGTTTTTTTCTGTAAGAGTTCACAGTATCACAGTATCACAGTATAAGCAAGGTTGGAAGAGACCTCAAAGATCATCAAGTCCAACCCATTACATCAGACCTCAAGACTAGACCATGGCACCAAGTGCCACGTCCAAACCTGCCTTGAACACCTCCAGGGACGGTGACTCCACCACCTCCCTGGGCAGCCCATTCCAGTGGGGAATGACTCTCTCAGTGAAGAACTTTCTCCTCACCTCCAGCCTGAACTTCCCCTGGCACAGCTTGAGACTGTGTCCTCTTGTTCTGGTGCTGGTTGCCTGAGAGAAGAAAGCAACCTCCTCCTGGTCACAGCCACCCTTCAGGTAGTTGTAGGCAGCAATAAGGTCTCCCCTGAGCCTCCTCTTCACCAGTTACTCCTACTAAATGTTTGGGATGAGTTAAAAGATAGAAAAATACTATTCAGTATAAAAGAAGTTGATTGAGAGTCTCTATATTTCATGGCTCTTAACCCAGCCTTTAATTTTCCTCCTCAGTCATACATCAGTGACTGTCATACAGACCAGTCCATACAGTGCTGTTCTATTAAACTGCTGGCTTACACAAAGCAATGGCTTTCCACTAATCTTCTCACTCTAAACTGGCCTTCCAAAATGCCATTCCTTGATAACTGCCTCTCACAAGACTCAGAAATAGCAGAAAATAAGAAAATAAACCAGTATTTGTTTATACCCAAGTTTAAACATCACTTTGATGGCATGTGCAGAAACTGCATGCTTAGACTGAGCTTGCAATAGGAAGTCAAGCATGCTACTTTCTGAAAATTATTGTTATTAGGTTGCTTTTGACTTGCTGGTGCAATTTCTAACTGTGCAAAATAAATCATCCTACATAATCTCACTGATAGCAGTGGTTGGAGTCAGCTGCAGTGTCATCATTGTTCAGGAGATGATAATAAGCACTTACCACCTTGTCCTCATGGCTGCTCTTCATACTAGGAGGAAGGAGCTATTTAAAACAGTCTACATAAAGAACAGTACTATACCAATCTATTAAAATATATCAAGTAATCTTCTGTTAAATGATAAACTCCCCTGTCATGTTCCTTCAGAATTCTGGAAATCCAGAAAAGAGAGGGAACATCCTCAAACCAATCTCATCCTGGGCTTTTTGTATTCATAATGACTCAATAATAAAATCCAACAATTTCTTTTGCAAATCTATCTCTTGGTAACACACCCAACAAGATATTCATAAGCAGTGTGGCCACTAGGATGAACAGAAAGCAAAAAAATCTTTTATTTCAGTACAGTGGATGCTCATTTTTTTTTTAGTCCATCCACAATTTCCTATTGTTTCATTTCTAATACTCTCACTGTTTTTATTATTTTTATTTTGATTCTTAACTGATGTTTCAGTTACTTTAAATATGGTGAGATTTTAAAATCTGACACATTGCCAGGAGCCTCTGTTGCTCCTTTTTACATCCTCCACTAAAAATTATAAATGCAATCTGTTTCCTTTAACCCAGTAGGTCATCAAAAGCTAACAACATTCCTTCTCCCCCTTCTCCAAAGCTGCTTTCTAGACCACCTTACATAATTTTTTTTATCCTTTGGAATTTGATTCATAGGTTGAAGTGAGGGATGAGCTTTGCTAACTGGTGGATTTATGTCCAGTAAGATTTTAAGGCAATAGAAAAATAGAGAAAGGAACAGAGGAAAATAATGATCACCGAAATTCTTACCTCTATTTTAAGTCACCCAGGATGGCAACTTACTGAATTCTGACTAACATATAAGAGTGTACTCTTTAGTTCAAAGACGTTAGAGGTGTTCATTTTCTTTCCCATATGGATTCAGCTTATCCTCAATTTGTATGCAAAGCAAATAGTGTGCTCTTTCTTGTAAAGGATATGCATTATCAGAACACAACACCTGCAGGACAAAAGCGAGGTTAACTTCATTGTTGCTATGAAGCAAAGGAGATCATTACAGAGCATGCAGTAACCAGGCTCTGTGAAATAGCTGCATTAGTCATTAACTTGCCAGCACTAAATTTTGTATCAGACTCAATTAACTACTACATATCTTTTAATAACTATATTTTTCAGATGCACCTCTTGTTTACTAATAAGATTTCCCATCACAATCATCTTTGCCATTACTTTGGTGGTAATATTCAAGTCTTGAACTTCTCCAAAGTAAAGGGGGCAGTGAAAATCACATTTACTAAAAATATTCTTTGAATTACCCTTCTAATTTTGAAGCATTTAAGTTACACTGTTGCAGTAAAAGGCATTAAGAGTACAGAAAATAGACATTATCTCTGTATTGTATCCACAGAACAGCTTGGAGTTCCCACAGAACTTCCACATTTTTGACTAGAACATTTCTTTTATATTTGAGTTGGTTTTTCTTTTTTTCCAGAGTTTGAAGTGAGGCTAATGGTTTTATAATCACCTGGATCCCTTCTTATTGATGGACATGACATTAACCTTCGTTCAGTCTTCAGGGATGTCTCCCTGTGGAGCCAGCATTCTTGGCACCCTCAGGTGGATAGCATCCAGGCCCATTGGTTGGTACAAATCAGCCCTTCACAGCAGGCAAGTCTGTGTTCTCATCAGCTGTCATTTTTCCTTCCATGGCCTGGGACCCAACAGCATTGGTAAAGACAGATGAAGAAGGCATCAATGACCTCAGCCTTTTCAGCATTGTTTGTGACTACCTCACCTCTCCTGTTTAATAGTGGGCCTGTAGTCTGTTTCTGCTTCTTGTTAATGTATCTGGAGAAGACTTTCTCAAAGTTTTTTACATCTTTGGTCAATTCCAGTTCAATCTGAGCTTTTGCTCTCCTAACTGCATCTCTGCATACCCTGCTAATGCCCTTGTAATCTTCAATAGGTAATGTTCCAGTTTTCCATCTCTGGTACATTTCCCTTTGGTTCTGAGCAGAGTCAGAAACTCAGAGTTAAGCCAAGGGGTGTCTTGTTCTGCCTACTTCCCTTGTCTTTAGAGAGCACGAACTGGTTTTATGTCTCTAGGAGAATGTTCTTGAAAAAATTGCAGTGGAGTCTGCCCCTCTGGAGACATTCAAAACTGCCTGGGTGTATTTGTGTACGACCTACTCCAGGTTATCCTGTTCTGGCACAGAGGTTGGACTAAATGATCTTTCAAGGTCTCTTCCAACCCCTAAGATTCTGTGACACTGTGATTTCTCTGCCTCCTTTAGACAGGCAATTTCCATCACATCCTATCAGGTCATAGTCCTCAGAGAAGGTCCCATTATCATAAGGTGACACCAGCCACATAGCCAGACATTCATGTCCTTATTGCTCTTTCTTTTGGCTTCCCATATTATTTAGATATTGCTCCTCTAGGTTTTGTATTCAAGGACAGCATGGGGCCAAATTGCTAGAGACTACTGAGATCTCTAGAATGAGATGTTACCCAACATTTGGAATGATCTGAGAAATACTCTGCATAAAATAGACAAAATAACTCCATCCTTCTGTCTCCAGTTTAGTACTACAAGGCTTTGGTAATATCCTTGTTCTGTTGTTATTATTGTTCTCAGCTATGCTGCATTTTTCTCTGTTGGCTTTGGCTCTTTATATAGCTTGTTTGGAATTGATCTGTAACATGGATGTGTACAGAGTATAAAGCAGGATATAAAAGAGTATGATGTACTAATATGTACTAATACAGGATATCACATCATGTTTTCTTTTGACTATGAGGGATAGATTCAGTGACTCTAAGATATATAATTCATATGGATTGGACACCAAAGCAGTTTTTAAAGGAATAATCACATATGTCAGCATTCAAAATGTCTCACATTAAAAGCATGAACAGTTTCAGATTTCAGATTTCATAAATAACAAGCAATTGGGTCATCTTTATCATTCTATCACCTTCAGTTTTGAGCTATTACATGTATTTTCAGCAACTTAAGCTGTTCCTCTCTATTTATTTGGTGTGAACATGACTCAGACTAATTTTAGCTCTTTTTCAGTATTGCAGAGGAAAAGTTTTCAGCCTAAAAATTACTTACGCTGATTTTGGATATGTTGCAATTTTTATACTTTGTGTATTTTTATAGAGTCTCTGCATTTTTAAATCCTTCTTTCTTTCACCCTAAACTCATCAGTTCTAGAGCTGGAGTTGCTCAGCCTGGAGAAGAGAAGGCTCAGGGCAGACCTAATAGCAGTCTTCCAATACCTGAAGGGGGCCAACAAAAAGGCTGGAAAGGGACAGTTTACAAAGGCCTGCAGTGATAGGATGAGGGGTAATGGTTTGAAATGAGAGGAGATTCAGGTTGGATGGTAGGAACAAATTCTTTAGCATGAAGGTGGTGTAACACTGGCACAGGTTGCCCAGGGAGGTAGTTGAGGCCCCACCTCTGGAGATATTCAGTCAGGCTCAACAGGGCTCTGAGCAACCTGATCTGGTGGAGGATGTCACTGCTCACCTCAGGGCAATTGGACTACAGGACCTTTAAAAGTCCCTTCCAACCCAAACCATTCTGTGATTCTATGATCTTATTTTATACATTAGTCTTTTGGAAACAGTACTATTTACTTACAGATATGTATATATATATATGTAGCAAATATATTACTGTTCTCATATACTTATGCATGTGTATATGTAGATATCAAGATGCTCAGCAGCTATGTCTAACATGTTTTTAATAATTCAGACCTATATTTCTTCTTAGGATTTTGTTTTCACAGAAAGAGTGGTCAGGCATTGCAATAGGCTGCTTAGAGAGGTGGTTGAGTCACCAACCCTGAATGTTTTTAAAAGTCATTTGGATGTGGTGTTTGGGGATAAGGTTTAAGGTGAACCTTGTAGAGTAGGGTTCTGGGTTGGACTTGGTGATCCTGAGGGGCTTTTCCAACCTGAATGTTTCTGTGATTCTGTGATTCTTGACAAATTCAAGTTACTCATTTAGAAATTAAAAAGTGTATTGGAGAGGCTGATTAATGTCTTTGTCCTGAAACAAAAATCTAACCACAGCTATTATATTTTCATAAATTTTATCCAAAATATAAGAAAGTTCCCAAAGTTAAGAACAATGTCTATAAAATTAATTCAAAACCCCAAATCTAATAGAATCAACAGTGGCCTTTTATTGTTACTCTTTTTTTAAGGTGAAAACTGAAAATCATACCTATTTAAAGCAAAAATAACAAAAATGCCTATTTTCTGTATTTTCTAGAACAACACCAGAAGAGAGGGCAGCTTTAGCTATTACTGACCTGAAAATGGTTGCTGTGTTCTCTTAAGGAAGCTAAATCTTACCAGTTGCTTTCAAAATTTCCTTCCCCATGCTATTAACATTTGTCTTTCAGCACACTCAAAGCTGTATCCCATTTTGTATACCTTGCAATTTTTAGACATGTTATCTGAGTTTCCCATTTCAAAACCAAACAGCTCCCTGTTCATTCACCTGTTCCAGGTTTTGAAACTTTCACCCTGCACTTATCATCTCTCCAGTGTTGTTTTACATCCTTTTCCAGTTTTGACTCCTTTTCCCCTTTTGAATTTTGTGTAGAAATAAGCAATATTTCTGTTACAACAAAATATGTCAGGCTGTCTTCTTTTTCATTTGCAATCACCAACACTTTTCTCAAGTCTTTCTTCAGTGACTTCTAAATATTCTTCTGTTTTGCTCTAGTAAAGCAGGAAATTCACAAGTTTGCTTTCACACCCTCAAAGATTATTTAACTTACTGGTAGATCACATGTAAAAAGTTGTGTGTGAGGGTGCATTCAAAGCTGAACAAATCCTTCCTCCCAATTTCAGCATTCAGATTACACCACAAACCAAAAGCACACATATCAGTTTAATAATTCCTCTTTTAGACAAGGAAATCACAGTATCACAGTATAGCAAGGTTGGAAGAGACCTCAAAGATCATCAAGTCCAACCCATTACATCAGACCTCAAGACTAGACCATGGCACCAAGTGCCACGTCCAAACGTGCCTTGAACACCTCCAGGGACGGTGACTCCACCACCTCCCTGGGCAGCCCATTCCAGTGGGGAATGACTCTCTCAGTGAAGAACTTTNTTTTATATAATCATATATATATATATAATTAGTATATAACATTTATTTATTTATTTGTTTATTTATCTATTTATTTATTTATAAAATTCACCTCCCCAGTGTACTTGGTCATCCTTAACTGTTGGCTGAAGCTTTATACTTACAAGGTTTAAACTTGCCCAGACAAGCCTTACAGCTATATTCCTATCTTAGCTAATAGAAAAGGGCTTGAAAATGCTTCATGAGCTTCTTCCTTCAACAGTAAATATATATATGAAGTATTTCATGTTTCCAAAATGATCTTGTATTTTTATGCCTGATTAATAGTATTTGTTGTCAGCAAGGGGTCCGGCGTGGAGCCAAGGTCCTGAGTAACAGGTATGTCTTCTGCAAGTCCACATTTTGGCCTCTGTACTGTCACCAGACACTGGAAAACTTGAAGCAATTTAATTAGCATTGCCCTTTTCAGACTCTAATTTGCAGCTGATACAAGCATATAAATCATAGCAGTCTTTCAAGTGATGAAAAATTCCTAATAACATCTCATGCATATTGACATAGGGATTTCATTAGTACATAAATTCCAGAGTTCAGAAAGCAGCATTTTTCAGTCAATTGTGGTGCTACAAATGAGTATCTGAAGGCCCACACAGACCTTAGAGGATATCTTGAAATTGTTTCTTAAATTTACTGTATTCATGTCAATAAATATGAGCCAGCATGTGCCCAGGTGGCCAAGAAGGGCACCAGCATCCTGGCCTGAATCAGCATAGTGTGGCCAGAATGATCAAGGCTGTGATTGTCTCCCTGTACTCAGCACTGGTGAGGCCACACCTTGAGTACTGGGTTCAGTTTTGGGCCCCTCAATACATGGACACTGAGAGACTGGAGCATGTCCTCAGAAGGGCAATGAAGCTGGGGAAGGGTCTGGAGAAGAGGGCTGGGGAGGAGCAGCTGAGGGAGCTGGGGGCATGCAGTGTGGAGAAGAGGAGGCTGAGGGCAGAGCTCATTGCTCTCTGCAGCTCCCTAAGGAGATTGGAGAGAGGTAGGGATCAGTTATTGCCAGTAACAACTGATAGGACAATAGGACATGGCCTTTAGTTGCCCATGGCAGGGGGGGTGGAACTAGATGATCTTTGAGGTCCCTTCCAACTCTGACAAATCTGTGATTCTGTGAAATTGAAGTAACTGGGAAGAAATCTCATACGGCTGTAGCGTAAAGATGATCCTAGAGATGAACCTGAGCAAAATGGAAGACTGGAAAAGAGGAATGGAAGCTCCAAAGAGAGAAACAGTGACACAATCCACCTAGTGAAAAGATGTGTTTTTAATGGTCTTCCTTAGAATGGTCTCTTCTTACAGGTAATTAGTGATAGAACAAGAGGGAATACTCTCAAGCTGCAACAGGGAAGGTTTAGACTGAACATTAGGAAAAGAATTTTCAGGGAAAGAGTGGTCAGGCATTAGAGTGGACTGCCCAGGGAGGTGGTTGAGTCACCAACCCTGGATGTGTTTAAAGGTCATTTGGATGTGGTGCTTGGGGATATAGTTTAGGGTGAATCTCGCAGAGTAGGGATATTGGTTGGACTTGGTGATCCTGAGGAACTTTTCCAACCAGAATGTTTCTGTGATTCTGTAATGATCATTTTAATGATTATGAAAAGTAAAAATGCCCCAAGAAACACTGAAGAGAAGCACCATCTACAGTAAGGATTTTTAACTCACCTGCATTTTACCTTCCTTCATTTTTCAAAGAGATGTCACCAGTCTGTACTCATCCTTTAGCAATTATTTTGAGAAGGTCCTGCCTTTTGCTTCCTTCAGGCAACAGTGCAAGACTGTAGTTTCTTATAACAAACAAACTGTTGCCAATGGTCAGTTGTCCAGCTAAGAGAAGAACAGTGGGTGACTCACACATTGATCATCTATGGCTGAAAAAGCAAAGTGCTACTTGACTCGTGTAGGAGAGTTGAAATCACAGAATGGTAGACATTAGAAGAGACCTCTGGAGATCTAGTCCAATTACCCTGCTAAAGCAAGTTTGCCTAGAGCAGGCTGCATAGGAATGTGGCCAGATGGGTTTTGAAAGTCTCCAGAGAAGACTCCACAACCTCTTCTGATAGTCTTTTGCATTACTCTGTCTTCCTCAAAGTAAAGATTTTTTTTCTTTAGTTCTAAGTGGAACTTCCTGTGTTCTAGTTTTTGTCTGGTTGCCCCTTGTCCCTGAACACCACTGAAAAGAGTCCAGCCCCATCCTCTATATTGCTATGGTTTAGATATTTACAAGCATTGAGAAGATCCCCTCTCAGTCTTCTCTTCTCCAGGCTAAGCAGTCTGACCTTTCTCAGCCTTTCCTTTAGCCCCCCAATCATCCTTGTAGCCTTGCACTGGGCTCTCTCTAGTAGTTCCTTTTAAATCTTGAACTGGGGAGCCCAGAACTGATGTAGCCTCACTAGGGCAGAAGAGAGGGGGAAGAACTTTTCTCAAACCAATGGCTACAGTCTTCTTAATGCAGTCAGGATACCACTGGTCTTCTTGGCCATGAGAACACACTGCTAGTTAACTTGTCCACCAGGACTCTCTCAGGTCCTTTTTTGCAGAGCTGCTTTCCAGCACATCTATCCCTAACCTTTAGTGGTGCATGAGGTTTTTTCTCCCCAGATGCAGGACCCTACACTTGCCCTTGGTGAACTTCATCAAGTTCCACTCCACCCAGATCTCCAGCAAGTGCAGATCTTGCTGAATGGCAGCACTGCCTCGTGGTACATCAGCCACTCCTCACAGCGTTGCACCGTCAGCAAACTTCTGCAGCAAGAAATCATTGTAAACCATTTTTCATCATCAGCAAACTTGCTGAGAGAACACTCACACAAGCTTTTTTATTTTAAAAAGACAATTGCATGGGTGCCAAATTTCCCAGATGGTCATGCAAAATAGTTAATATGAGATCAGCTAATCATATGCATCTGCAAATCTCTTGGTTTAGTCGTTTTGAACCAGACCAAACATATCAGTATCTCTTGCACAAATATTGAAATATCAAAATGTATTTCCATCAGATTTGCATTGGCTTTCTCATCTTCATCATTCATAAAGTTTAATGTTAAACTCACTTTCTGTTCCATGGCCTCTCTCACACTCTTTGATATGAAAGAGTTCTTGTAGTTTCCTAATCTATATTTACCTCACTTTTGACTCATTAAGACACAACAGTTTTAGGATACCAGAAGAATTCTCGCAACTGCTATTCCAATGGAAAGCAGCCTTTTCTGAACATCTGTCAGATATTGCAATGTAGAAGTGGTTTGTTAAACCTGGGCCAATTAAGAACTCATGAAAACAAAGCTATCCTTTTGTTCAAAGATCAACAAAGACTTTAAGTTCAAAGATCACATTAAACCTCATCATGAAAAAATGTCAAAACTCACTAAGGCGGAACAGTATTAATACCTTTCTCTTGGATAAAACTTTAATGTCACTGTTTCACTGCACTTCAGGTTTCATGGATCCAAAAGAAATTTATTAGCTTTTTAAGTGACTTTTTACAATCAAAATAAATTATGTTCCTTGAGCATGCACTTTGCAGCTTTACTGTGAAATTTTAACAGTATTTACAAATTAGAAGTTTGCATCAATTGCATTTACTAAGCTTTTTGCACTCTACTAACATATAAGATACATTCTAGATAAAAATCATTGGAATACAATTTATTCTTCTTAAACAAAACTTGTCAGTCAGCTAATATGAAAAAATAAGCTAGAACTAATTAAATTAATAATATGACCTGGGAGTTAAAGAGCTATTGTCAGTATATCTTAAAATCCATATTCTAAACTGCATTTAGCAATCATTCTTCACAGTTCTAAGTTCTCTGAAGTTCATCACCATTTTGCTAGTTAACTGTCTATTCAAGTGTTTCTTCAGACTTCAAAGAATGAGTCTCAAGTCCTTTCAAACTATTCCTGAACAGAACTGGCCTGAAAAGGCTAGTTTGTTTTGCTCAGGCTATCAGCACTTTCTCTGCAGAACTGGAACAGAATCACAGAAACATTCCAGTTGGAAAAGACCCTCAGGATCACCGAGTCCAGCTGAGATCTCTACTCTGCAAGGTGCACCTT
>WBNM01013190.1:6795-19890 GCA_013399055.1 Ramphastos sulfuratus | reverse complement strand
AAGGGACAGGATCCCCTCCCTTGAAATCCAGGTCACCATCTCCAGGCTGTATTCCCAGCCCCTTCTCTAACACCATGGAGGGAACTCCTCCACATAATTAGTTTTTATTCTGAGTTAGGATTTATGTTGTCCAGTTTTACCTGAAAGCTACACAGGTTAAGGAATCTCCCTTCAAACCATGTGAGATGAGTTTCTCACAGCCCCACATGGATCCAGGGCCTGGGATTTTAAGGGAGATTTTCATGAGGCTTGCTTTCATGGAATCATAGAACCCCAAACTGGTTTGGGTGGGAAAGGACCTTTAAAGCTCATCTAGGCCAACCCCCCTGCAGTCAGCAAAGACATCCCCAACTAGAGCAGGTTGCTCAGAGATCTGAACAGCCTGGCCTGGGATGGTTTCATGTCTCTGGGCTACCTGGGACAGGCTCTCACCACCCTCAGTGCCAAACATCTCTTCCTTCTCTCCAGTCTCAATCTCCCTCTTTCAGTTCAAACCATCTCCCCTTGTCCTGTCACCACAGGCTCTGCTCAAAAGTCTGTCCCCAGCTTTCTGCTCAGCCCATTTAAGTGCTGAAAGGCCACTGGTAAGTGCAGGGCAGGCTGGGGATGGAGTCTGCCTGGACTGCAGCAAAGCCTTTGGCACTTTCTGCCACAACAAGCTCCTGGCACAGCTGGCAGCTCCTGGATTGGACAGAGTCACTCTGATATGGTTCAAGAACTGGCTGGAGAGAGTGGTGGTGAATGGTGCCACATCCAGCTGGCAGCTGGCACCTGGCACCAGTGGTGTGCCTCAGAGATCAGTGCTGGGCACAGTTCTGTTCAATGTCTTTATTGATGACCTGGACCAGGGGATTGAGTCCAGCATCAGTGAGTTTGCAGATGACACCAAGTTAGGAGCAGGTGTGCAGCTGTTGGAGGGTAGGAGGGCACTGCAGAGGGACCTGGGCAGGCTGGATGGGTGGGCAGAGGCCAATGGGATGAGATTGAACAAGGCTAAGTGCAGGGTTCTACACTTTGGCCACAACAACCCCAAGCAGTGCTCCAGGCTGGGGACAGAGTGGCTGAGAGCAGCCAGGCAGAGAGGGACCTGGGGGTGCTGGGAGAGAGCAGCTGAAGATGAGGCAGCAGTGCCCAGGTGGGCAGCAGAGCCAATGGCAACCTGGTCTGGATCAGGAGCAGTGTGGCCAGCAGGAGCTGGGAGGTTCTTCTGCCCCTGTGCTCAGCACTGCTCAGGCCACAGCTTGAGTGCTGTGTCCAGTTCTGGGCCCCTCAATTCCAGAGAGATGTTGAGGTGCTGGAAGGTGCCCAGAGAAGGGCAGCAAGGCTGGGGAGGGGCCTGGAGCACAGCCCTGTGAGGAGAGGCTGAGGGAGCTGGGGGTGTGCAGCCTGCACAAGAGGAGGCTCAGGGCAGACCTCATTGCTCTCTGCAGCTCCCTGAAGGGAGGTTGTGGCCAGCTGGGGTTGGGCTCTGCTGCCAGGCACCCAGGGACAGAACAAGAGGACACAGCCTCAAGCTGTGCCAGGGGAGGTCTAGGCTGGATGTTAGGAGGAAATTCTTGACAGAGAGAGTGATTGGCATTGGAATGGGCTGCCCAGGAGCAGTTTGTAGAGGGGGGACCCTCTCTTTGCCCCTGTGCCTCTCTGCCTCTGTCCTTGGTCTGGCTCTGTCTTGTGTTTCCAAACAGCACTGCTGGGATCTGCTCTGGGAGAAGAGAGCAGTTCTGGGGGCATCATGGATGTGCCCTGGCCTGAAGGCTTTGCTACCACCATTCCAGCAGCAGAACAATCTGCTGGTGCCTTGGGTGTTTGTCTCAGTCTTGGACTCTGAGACATCTGTAGCAGAGCCTGGCCAGAGCTGTGGGAAGCAGGCTGGGATTGGAAAGGTTGGAGATGATGATCCTTGAGGTCCCTTCCAACCTGGGATTCTGTGATTCTCTGATTCTCTGATACTCTGATTCTGGGATTCTGTGATTCTCTGATTCTCTGACTCTTTGATTTTCTGATTCTCTGATTCTACTCTTGCTGGGGAAGTGCATCCCTCAGTACATCCTCCGTAGTTGTGGAGTCTTCTTCTCTGGAGCCTTTCCAGGCCTGTCTGGATGCATTCCTGTGTGACCTGCATTGGATTCTCTGCTCCTGCTCTGGCAGGATGAGCTGTTTGGGTCCCTTCCAACCTCTATCATCCTGTGAGCCTCTGATCTTCACAGCACACAGGAGCTTTCCCTGGTGGGGTCTGGTTCTCCCATTTGCCCTGGTTTGCAGCCCTGTGCTATGGACTCAGGAAGCCCCCAACCCCTGACATCCTGTGAGCCTGGGGATCTCTGGAGGTCCTTTCCAACTCCTACCATCCTGTGACCCTGTGTGATTGTGCCTGTGGCTTTTGCTTGCAATCACCTTTGGGAAAGCTGAGGACACAAAGCACCATGAAGTAGCAGGGGGCTGGGTGCCCTTGTGCCCCCCCCGGGGTCTGCTCTGCAGAGCTGGGTGGGTGTGCTCCTGGTTGCAGCTCCTGTGCCTGCAGCAGTGTGAGCTGCCCATCAACTGTCAGCTGGAGAGTGCCTGATGCTTGTGTTGCATCATCTGCCTGCAGCAGAGATTCCTCTTCCTCGGGTGGCATCTGTCACCAGGTAGATAAAGCAGCTGCCTCCCGGGGCTGCCACGGCTCATGGTTTTCACACCTCCTTCATTATGCCATTAACCTAGGGCAGAGCAGCCTCCTAGGGTTTCTGCTCAGCTCTCTGACACAGCTAAACC
Source organism: Ramphastos sulfuratus (assembly GCA_013399055.1). Lineage (NCBI taxonomy): Eukaryota > Metazoa > Chordata > Aves > Piciformes > Ramphastidae > Ramphastos > Ramphastos sulfuratus. The sequence goes on along the minus strand of WBNM01013190.1, from coordinate 17,136 downwards.
AAGGCTTTGCTGTATCATGTCCAGGCAATCACAGCACAATGAGGCAGCTGCTGCTGCCTGCAATTAGCTGTGCAAATCAACCTGGCTTGTTGGCACCAAATTACAAAGGTTTGAGCCTAAAAGCATCAGCATCTGAGCAACTGCTAAAGCAGGGCAGAGGATGGCTGAGCCAGAGCTGAGCCTCCAGAGCATTTGACAGCTGCTCTCAGACCAGAATTTACCAGGGCAGATGTTAGCAGCAGGTTCAAAAGCTGCTCCTGGTGGACTCCTTTCCCTCTTGCAGAGGATGGCTGAGCCAGAGCTGAGCCTCCAGAGTATTTAACAGATACTCTCAGCTGTTAGGATGTTAGGAGGAAGTTCCTCAGCATGAGGGTGGTGAGACACTGGCACAGGTTGCCCAGGGAGGTTGTGGAGCATAGAAGCACAGAATGGGATCTTTGATCCCATTCTGTGCTTCTGTGCTCCACAACCTCCCTGAAGGTGTTCAGGACCAGGCTGGATGAGTCCTTGAGCAACCTGTTCTAGTGGGAGGTGTCCCTGCCTATGGCAGGGGGTTGGCACTGGCTGAGCTTTGAGGTCCCTTCCAACCTAACCCATTCTGTGCTTCCATGATTCTATAGATGCAAACCCCCTCTAGCTCCTCACCCCAGGATGCTCAAACCAATTTCACCAGGCTACTTCAGTCACTTTGGTGTTGTAGTCTTTTGGATAGAGCCATCTGGTCCCCTTTTTGATGTAGACTCTTGGAACAGCCTTGGATTGTGAGGAGCAATCAGTACTAACACACACCACTGTGCTCTGCATCCAAATTTTCCCCTTCCTTTCACAAATGAAGCTCAAGCTGGGCTGGGAACAAGGTGTGCTGTACATCTGTAGGAGGCCTTGGCTTGAATTCCAACACTCTTACCCTCTGGTGGGAGCTCAAAGGGGAAGATATGCTCACAGCTCCTCCAGAAAGGAGCTCTAATGAGTGCTGACACTCAATTGCCTTCAATCTGCACTCCACTGGTGCGTGGCCTTCTGCAGACAGCAGCTTCACCCCAAGCATCTGCTGGTGTTTCCTCATGAGTTCCCTCACAAGACTCACTTCCCTTCATTGCCTCGGAATCTGGGGGGGCCAAGCTTGTGCTCCATAACCAACCAACCTCCAGTCACACCTGCAAACAGCAACCCCCTACTCATTCTGCTCAAGGAGATGCTCAGAGGGCTGCAGAACCTGAGTTTGCAGTGCAACAACAGATCCCCTCTAAAGAAGTTGTTTGCAGTGAGGGTGGTGAGACACTGGCACAGGTTGTCCAGGGAGGTTGTGGAGCACAGAGAGTGAGGGTGGTGAGACCCTGGCACAGGTTGCCCAGAGAGGTTGTGGAGCACAGAGAGTGCTCCATGGGGACAGGTTGGGAGAGTTGGGGCTGCTCAGCCTTGAGAAGAAAAAGCTCCAGGGAGACCTCAGAGTAACCTTCCAGTGCCTGAATGGGCTCCAGGAGAGCTGGGGAAGGACTTTGGACAAGGGCTGGGAATGATAGGATGAGGGACAATGGCTTTGAGCTGGGAGAGGGAAGACTGAGAGTGGAGATGAGGAAGAGATTCTTGACAGTGAGGGTGGTGAGACCTTGGCACAGGTTGCCCAGGGAGGCTGTGGAGCACAGAATCACCCAATGTGATCGATCACATTCTGTCCTCCACACCCCCCCTGGAGGTGTTCAAGGCCAGGTTGGAAGAGGCCTGGATCAAGCTGTGCTGGTGGGAGGTGTCTCTGCCCATGGCAGGGGCTTGGAACTGAAACTTCCAACCCAAGCAGAATGTGGAAGCCTGCACCAAACACCCTCTCTGCTCAGGGCTTTGCCAGCATTATCAGTGTTTGTCCCTTTGCTCTGCTCTGTGGCCTTCAAGGCACTGCTGGATTCCTTCCCAAACTGCCACCAAACAGCTGGGGACAGCTCTGTTGTTTTAGGAAACAGGAGAACAGCCTGAGCATGGACAGAGGAATCAGTGCAGCCTCAGCAAGTGTGCAGCTGGCACCAAGCTGTGTGGCACAGTCACTTGCTAGAGGGCAGGGATCCATCCAGAGGGACCTGGACAGGCTGCAGAGCTGTACCCAGCCCAACTCATGGCATTCAACAAGGCCAAGTGTAAGGTCCTGCACCTGGGTAGGCACAATGCCAAGCACAGCTCCAGGCTGGGTGGGGAATGCCTGAGAGCAGCCCTGAGGAACAGGCCCTGGGGGTCTGGGGTGATGAAAAGCTCAAGATGAGGCTGCAGTGTTCATGCAGCCCAGACAGCAACTGTGTGCTGGGCTGCAGCAAGAGCAGTGTGGGCAGCAGGGCAAGGGAGGGGATTGTGCCCCTTTGCTCTGCTCTCCTCAGACCCCAGCTGCAGTCCTGTGTGCAGTTCTGGAGCCCCCAGCACAGGAAGGACATGGAAGTGTTGGAGCCAGTCCAGAGGAGGCCACCAAGATGCTGAGAGGGCTGCAGCAGCTCTGCTGTGAGGACAGGCTGAGAGAGTTGGGGCTCTGCAGCCTGGAGAAGAGAAGGCTTCCAGGAGACCTTAGAGTAGCCTTCCAGGATCTGAAGGGGGCTACAGGAAGGCTGGGGAGGGACTATTGACAAGGTCTTGCAATGCCAGGACAAGGGGCAATGGGTTTGAAGTGGCAGAGGGGAGATTGAAAGTGGATGTTAGGAGGAAGTTGTTTGCAGTGAGGGTGGTGAGACACTGGCACAGGTTGCCCAGGGAGGTTGTGGCTGCTCCCTCCCTGGAGGTGTTCAAGGCCAGGTTGGAGGAGGCCTTGAGTGACCTGTGCTAGTGGGAGGTGTCCCTGCCTATGGCAGGGAGTTGGAATTGGCTGATCCTTGAGGTCCCTTCCAACCTTCCCATTCTATGATTCTATGATTCTGTGGTGGAGAATGTTGGTGCCATGAGGCTGTGCACGTACCTCCTGCAGGATGCCTGCAGAAATATGAGTGTCAAAAGCCCTGAGGTGGAGACTGTTTTGTGTGATCTCCCCCCCGGGAGGGGGGGGCAATGTCAGCACCCAGAAACCTAAGACAGCTCCAGTGATAGGTGGCAGCTGAGGTTTTAGATTTCTCAAGGGTGCCTACATGCTAGGCTTGAGCACTTAATCCCCTCTGGATTGAGCTGTGTTGGCCATGGGGAGCTGCTTGTGCACAAGCCCTGGAGAGGCTCTTAAACTGGGCGTTCCCCACCCTCTGTTTTTTTGGCAACACCTGATCCATTAGGCATGTGCAGAGCTTGCCAAAGCCACACAAAAGAGGGCAGAGACAAGCCTCAGACATGTGTGTGTGTACCAGCAGGCTCCCAGCCCGCTGCTCACAGCCTTGCCCAGGCTGTGGGAGAGGCCAAGTGTGAATGACTTTGGCTGTTTCATGCTGTGGTTATTAACCACAGAGCCTTGCTGGCAGGAGACAGGGAGGCTACCTGGGATGGGACTTCCATAGCTTTCTTTGTGTGAACACTGGTTAAAGTGGAAGCTTGGAGAGAAGCTGGAACAGGTTGCCCAGGGAGGTTGTGGAGCACAGAATCACCCAACGTGATCAAAGATCACGTTGGGTGATTCTGTGCTCCACAACCTCCCTGCAGGTCTTCTGTGCTCCACAACCTCCCTGGAGGTGTTCAAGGCCAGGTTGGATGAGACATTGAGTGACCTGTACTAGTGGGAGGTGTCCCTGCCTATGGCAGGAGGTTGGAACTGGCTGAGCTTTGAGGCCCCTTCCAACCTTCCCATTCTGTGATTCTAAGTGGCTGCTGAACAGAGAGTGGAAGGAGAGACCTTCCTCTTCCCAGACATCACTAATCATAGAGAGCACACAACCTGTTCTGGTATTGAACTTGGAGATTCAGAGATACACAGAATGGGTTGGGTTGGAAGGGACCTTAAAGATCACCCACTTCCAACCCTCCCTGCCATGGGCTCATCCAACTCCAACATCCTGCCATGGGCAGGGACACTTCCCAGCAGCACAGCTTGCTCAAAGCCTCATCCAGCCTGGCCTTGAACATTTCCAGGGGGGGGACATCCACAATCTCCTTGAGCAACCTGTGCCTGGGTCTCCCCACCCTCACATTAGGAATTTCTTCCTAATCTCTGGTCTCAGTCTGCCCTCCTCAAGCTTCAGTCCATTCCCTCTCATCAAATCTCTTCTGAGGAACCTCACAGTCAACATTCCTCCTGCTGCCCAACTCCCTTCTTTGTATTTCCCACTATTTCAGGCAACTCTCTGTTCACACTGGGTCTTCTCTGAGTCTTGATTCCCTCTTACACATGGTAGTAGCTGAAGAAGCAGCACCTCTCAAAATCTGCAGTTCTAAAGCATCTTTATCTTCCCATGCTGGCAGCAGAATGGCTAAAACTTTACAGTCTCTGTTTGGGCATTTCCCAGCTCCCTGGAGGAAGCTTGCAGCAGGAAAAATGGGCCCAGACTCAGTGGATTTGCAGTACTTTGTAGTCATCAATTCAGGAAGCTTAACAACCTCTGTGACAGGCAGATGAGGATTGTTGTGGGGAGGGAAAAGGATGGAAGGGCAAATTTGGGTCTGTGAGAGGGCAGGGAGCAACAGATCTGACATCTTGCTGAGCAGAGATGCTTCTCTGAGAGAGGAAAGGAAAGCAGTGGTGGAAGGATGGAGGCTTGGTGAGTCCCTGGTGGAAGCATGGAGGCTTGGTGAGTCCCTGGTGGAAGGATTTGGGGTCGCTGAGTCCCTGGTGGAAGGATTTGGGGTCGCTGAGTCCCTGGTGGAAGGATTTGGGGTCGCTGAGTCCCTGGTGGAAGGATTTGGGGTCACTGAGTCCCTGGTGGAAGGATTTGGGGTCACTGAGTCCCTGGCTTGCTGGGCAGCTGCAGAGGGAGCATGGAGGAGTGCAGCCATGGCCAGGTAGAGGAGAGCTCAGCAGAGGTCACTGAGGATTATGAAAAGGCTGAGTGGAGATGTGGCTCAGGCCAGTCTCTTGGTATTTGTGTTTCACTGGAAGCATTCAGACCTTTATTTAATAAGAGCCTGATAAAATGAGGTAGCAACCCCCCCAAGAACTGCTGCATTTCACAGAATGGTAGGGCTTGGAAGGACCTCTGAAGATCATCAAGTCCAACCTGACTTCTGGAGCAGGATCACCTAGAGCAAATTTCCTGACCCCTCCTCAGGCCACATTCCTACTTGCAGGTGCAGATGGGACTTCAGCAGGCTGCTCCTGCATCCCTCCAAGCTGCATTCAGGTTCTGGGTGTCCATCCTGATCAGATGCAAAAAGCACTTCTGGGTCATCAGGATGGGCTGGGACCTGCCTGCCCAGCCAGGCCTCAGCTGCAGAATGTGTTGGTGAGAGCTGGTGCCTGTGGCACTGAGGAGTTACAGCACACAGCATCATCTGTGGGCAGCAGAAGGGTCAGGGTGGGTGACAGGCTTGGACTTGCTCCAAACTGACAGCAATGCCTCAGTGGTCAGAGAGGAGTTTGCCTGCAAGTAGCTGAGGATGGTTTTGGGGTGTCCTTCCTCACAGCACCATGACAACTTCTCTGCCCCAGAGCTGAGCTGGTGAGGTGCCAGGAGCTGTGGTCACTGCTGAGCAGGAGGAACGTGGGGCTCTGTGTGATTCATGCCAAGCAAAACCACCCTGTAAGCACAACAGAGGCTATTTTGAGGAATCCCTGAAGTAAAAATAGCAACAGCTCCAGGGGAGCTGAGTCCTCTCACCTCCTCTGCTACTCATCTGCCTTGTTTGCTCCCAGCTATTCTATTATCTCCAGCAACAAAGGAGGTGGTTTGTGGCATCCAAGAGATGTCAGACATAACTAACCCGTGGCCTTCAGAGCAAAACCACTCAATGGCAACACTGCTCCCTGCTCAGCAGCTCCTGATGGAGACCTGCTCTCTGAGCTGGAGGCAGAGAGCTCAGAACCATCCCAGACAGCCAAGGAGACAAAACAAGCAGTGGAAAGCAAAGAGATTTCCTCCTTTCTCCTCTTCTCCACTGGGAAATGGTGATCAAGGGCACAATGTCAACCTGCAGACCAGTGCCAAGTGGCTCCCTCAAGGGTCAGTGCTGGCACNTTGAGGTCCCTTCCAACCTTCCCATTCTATGATTCTATGAAATGGAGCCCAAGTGAGTGTTAGAGACGCAGCTGCTTGGGGCGAGCGGCGAACACTGTGAGTGTGGGCAAACAACCTCCACACATGCACTGACTGGGCTGAAACCACCAAATGAACAGCAGAGCTGAGAAAGCTGAGCACTGTTATGAATCTGGAGGATCTCCTCCTGCCTACAGCTTTGGGTTGGGTTCATTAGCCCTTTCAATTTACTTTTACAACCAAAAGTTTTGCATTAATAAAGAATCATAGAATGGGAAGGTTGGAAGGGACCTCAATGCTCAGCCAGTTCCAAGCCCCTGCCATAGGCAGGGACACCTCCCACCAGCACAGCTTGCTCAAGGCTTCATCCAACCTGGCCTTGAACACCTCCAGGGAGGGAGCATCCACAACCTCCCTGGGCAACCTGTGCCAGTCTCTCCCCACCCTCACTCCCAGCAATTTCTTCCTCACCTCCACTCTCACTCTCCCAGCTCAAAGCCACTGTCCCTCATCCTGTCGCTCCCAGCCCTTGTCCAAAGTCCCGCCCCAGCTCTCCTGCAACCCACTCAGGTCCTGGAATGCCAGAAAACTGAACAGTCTTACATCATTTTATGTAGGAATAGAAAACTGCACAATTCCTAATGAAGCAGAAAATCTTCTTGCTCCCCTTTGGCTCTGACCCCTCCAGACCTGCAGTCAGACACCAGCAGGCAGAGCAGAAAGCAGGCTGTGGAGGATGAAGTTTCATGGCAAGCTGGTTAACCAGTAACTGAAATTATGGCTACAGCTGTCCAAGGGCAGAGACAGGCAGCTAAAAACACACCAAGCCCTCACCAGCTCCGTGTGGTGATTCCTCAGCACCTAATTACTCTTACTTTAATTAAATTTTTCATATGAAACTTTCCTTGTTCCCTGACTGATCTGCTTCTGCACACTGCAATCTCTCATCTCCTATCGAATGTGCAGAGAGAGCTGATGGAAATTGTGACCTCCTCAGTCTGCTGGGGATGTTTCTGGGGTGGTTGTGTTGAGGTTTTGGTTTGGTTTGGTTTAGGTTTTTGGGTTTGGGGTTTTTTTCCTTTTTTTTTTTTTTTCTTTCTTGGTTTTTTTTCTTTTTTTTTCTTTCTTTCTTTTTTTTTTCTTTTCCTTTTCTTTCCTTTTTTCTTTCTTTTTTCTTTTCTTCTTTTCTTTTTTCTTTTTTCTTTTTTCTTTTTTCTTTTTTCTTTTTTCTTTTTTCTTTTTTCTTTCCTTCTTTTCTCTTTTCTTTATTTCTTTCCTTTTTTTCTTTCTTTGTCTTTCTTTTTTCTTTCTTGTTTTCTTTTTTCTTTTTTCTTTTTCTTGTTTTTTCTTTCTTTTTTCTTTTTTTTTTTCTTTTTCTTTCTTTCTTTCTTTTTTCTTTCTTTTTCTTTTTTTTTCTTTTTTCCTTTCCTGTTTTTCTTTTTTTCCTTTCTTTTTTTCTTTCTTTCTTTTTTCCTTTTTTCTCTTTTTTCCTTTCTTTTTTCTTTATTTCTTTTTTCCTTTTTTCTTTTCCTTTTCTTTCTTTTTTCTTTTTTCTTTCCTTCTTTTCTTTTTTCTTTTTTCTTTCTTTTTTCCTTCCTTCTTTTCTCTTTTCTTTTTTTCTTTCCTTTTTTCTTTCTTTGTCTTTCTTTTTTCTTTTTTCCTTTCTTTCTTTTTTCTTTTTTCTTTCTTTTTTCTCATTTTCCTTTCATTTTTNACTGGCTGAGCTTTGAGCTCCCTTCCAACCTAACCCATTCTGTGCTTCTATGCTCTGTAGCTGCTGCAGTGATGCTACCTGGGGACCACCACTGCAGAATCTTCACTCTATAGATTATAAAGCAGAGTAGTTCATGGCCTCATAGTTGTGAGCATCTCCCCAGCTTGCTGCCCCACTGCTGTGCTGCTCTCACATGTGCTGCCTCTCTGGATCTTGGCTGGCATGGGGCAGTCATGCAGCAGATCACAGAATCACAGAATCCCAGACCCATCCAGGCTGGCAAAGCCCCTCAAGAGCACCAAGCCCAACCTAGAACCCTGCCCTACAAGATTCACCTTAAACCATAGCCCCAAGCACCACAGCCAAACCATCCTTATACACAGGCAGGCTTGGGGACTCCACCACCTCCTTGGGCAGCTCATTCCACTCCCTGACCACTCTTTCTGTGCAAAACCTTTTTCCTAATGTCCAAACTAAACCTCCCCAGCCTCAGCTGGAGGCCATTCCCCCTTGTTCTGTCTCCAATTCCCTGTGAGCAGAGCCCAGCAACCCAGCACCACCGTGGCCACTAAACCATGACCCCAGGTGCCATAACCATACAATTTTGGAACACCTCCAGGGTTGGGGACTCCACCACCTCCCTGGGCAGCTCATTCCAGTCCCTGACCACTCTCTCTGTGCAAAACTTTCCCCTGATGTCCAATCTAAACCTCTCCAGCCTCAGCTTGAGGCCATTCCCCCTTGTTCATTCCTTTTCAACCCAAAACCTTCTATGATTAAAATGCTGCTTTTTGGCAGGAGAGGTTTGGTTTTTGTTTTGTTTTGTTTTTTGCATTACAACTTTAAGGCCCTGAGTAAAGAAAATGAAATCAACTCCATCATTTTGAACAGATTGCAAGGCTGGGGGATGGAAAAAAAATGACTTAAGGCAACAAACTGATTCACAGCTCTGGTCTCCAGTTCTTGCTCTGCCCATAATGTAGGGGGAAAACTGAGACAGTCTCAGTGTTCAAAGTTTTCAGTCCTCCAGCATTTGCACTTCGTGGAAAGCCTTTGTGAACTCCTCAGATGCTGACATGGGAACAGCAGGATCTGTCCTCTAGGTGGCACAAATCAAGGCATCAATACATCAATAAACCATATCAATAATTAATAATTAACCACACACACCAGTGCTGAGGTTTAAAGGGCAGCCACTTGCATTTTTTCGTTCGTTGTTCTCCTTTGTTTTCTTCAAACCATCTCTAACTTGGGCCTCAGCCTCTGCATGAATTTCTGTCTCTGACTAAGCTCTGCAGCTCACTCACACCAACACTTTGGCTACAGATCTCCCCTAAAAGAGTGACCTAGAAAGAGAGATCTGCAGTGAGGGTGAGCTGCTGGGCACAGAAAAAGTTAGCTGCTTAGAGAGGATTTCAAGCATCTCTGCAACTCCCTGAAAGGAGGTTGTCAAGAGGTGCAGGTTCTCTGGGGCTAGAAGGTCATTTGGAACCACTGCTCCCATGTCAAGTTGAAGAACCACTCCTAGGCTAAGTTGAATTCCTCCCAACCCATGGTATGAAAGAGGCTTGGACACTCTGGAGGGCAGAGCTGGTGAGGAACAGCTGAGGGATCTGGGGGTGTGCAGCCTGGAGAAGAGCAGGCTCAGAGGTGACCTTCTTCATCTCCATGACTCCCTGAAAGGAGGTTGGAGTGAGGTGGGAATTGGTCTTTTCTCCCAAGGAACAAATAAGAGAACAGGGCTGGTGAGGAGCAGCTGAGGGATCTGAGGGTGTTCAGCCTGGAGCAGAGGAGGCTGAAAGGAGCCCTTCTGGCTCTCTCCAACTCCCTTAAAGGAGATTGGAGTCAGGTGGTGATTGGACTCTTCCCAAGGAACAAATAACAGGACAAGAGGAAATGGCCTCAAGATGCTCCAGGGGAGGTTTAGGTTGGATGGTAGAAGAAACTTTGTGACTGGAAGGCTTCTCAAAGCCTGGCACAGGCTGCCCAGGGAGGAGGCTGAATCCCCATCCCTGCAAGTGTTTCCAAGAGGCAGAGATGTGGTGCTGAGGGCCATGGCTTAGCCCCAGCCTTGGCAGAGCTGGAGGCTGCTTGAACCCCATGATCTTAAAGAGCTTTCCCAACCTAAACAGATCTTTGGTTCTGGGCTTCTAAGCAGCTGCTCTGGAACCCACCATAGTTAGACACCAGAATAGCTCTGTGGGGATGGCTGATGCTGAGGCAGCTGTTTCCCTCTGTGCCTGGACACTCTGCTTCACAAGCCTGAAGGCAAATGACTTTTTGGAAAGCCATTGCTGTATTCACAGAGAAATTCTGCAGCTCTGGGCAAAGCTCTCAGAGCATGATCAGTGCAAAGCAGCTCAGTGCAACCCCAACCTTTTCTTTGCAGGATTCCTGCATCCCTGCCACAAATATGGAGACTTTTGTCCATCCTTTAAGACCTTTGAAATGCTGGACACTCTTCTTCACAAGCCTGAAGGCAAATTACTTTTTTGGAAAGCTTTTGTTGTGTTCACAGAGAAATTCTGCAGCTCTGGGCAAAGCTCTCAG
>WBNM01013189.1:24092-37642 GCA_013399055.1 Ramphastos sulfuratus | reverse complement strand
AACACCTCCAGGGAGGGAGCAGCCACAACCTCCCTGGGCAACCTGTGCCAGTGTCTCACCACCCTCACTGCAAACAACTTCCTCCTAACATCCACTTTCAGTCTCCCCTCTGCCACTTTAAACCCATTCCTCCTCATCCTGTCATTACAAGACCTTGTCAATAGTCCCTCCCCAGCTCTCCTGTAGCCTCTTTCAGACACTGGAAGGCTACTCTAAGGTCTCCTCAAAGCCTTCTCTTCTCCAGGCTGCAGAGCCCCAACTCTCTCAGCCTGTCCTCAAAGCAAAGCTGCTGCAGCCTTCTGAGCATCTTGGTGGCCTCCTCTGGACTGGCTCCAACAGTTCCATGTCCTTCCTGTGCTGGGGGCTCCAGAACTGCACACAGGACTGCAGGTGGGGTCTGAGGAGAGCAGAGCAAAGGGGCAGAATCCCCTCCCTTGCCCTGCTGCCCACACTGCCCTTGCTGCAGCTCAGCACACAGTTGCTGTCTGGGCTGCACTCACACTGCAGGCTCATGTTGAGCTTTCCAACTGATCCCTGGAGGCATTCAAGGTCAGGCTTGATGGTGCTCTGAGCAACCTGATCTAGTTGGGGATGACTCTGCTTACTGCAGGGGAGTTGGACCAGTGCACTCTACTCCTCTCTGTGACATTTTTACTCTTGAACAGCAATTCTGGTCATATTCCTAATGTGCTCAAGGGTTTTTCTCACGTTCACTTCTGCCTTTACTTCCCTTTCTTCCATTGCACTCTCCCTTTGTGGTATTTCACATCGTTTAGCACACCCATTAAGCTCTTTTTTTTGCAGCTTGTATTACTCCATCTATTGCACAGGATCCCCCTACTGCCCCACACTGTCCTCCTGTGCACTTAGATACTACCTGCTCTTCATACTTTCAGTTCTCCTTCTCTCTCCTCCTTCACATAAACATTATTTCTTCTGCCTCATTTCAGCTTCTTGTTCCTCTTTACTCAACCTGTTCCCCACTCCCTGCTGCCTCCTCTGTCTAATTTTTTGCAGCCTCTGACTGAGGTAATTGAAAACGTTGTCGCACGTCTTGGTAATAGAACCAGACTCTTGGGGACTGCTGTACCCTTGTGCTTCATGGGAACATCCTGAGTTCAGGCCCTGGGAAGCAGAAATGATGTTTTCTGCCTTCACTTGACCTCTGCTGTCAGTTAGAAAGGAGAAGGAAATAATTGAAAGCCCCAAACCGTGCAGTGCAGTGCAATGGCACTCCTAAAAAAAGCAGCAAATACCAAAAAATCTGTGATGGTTGTGAAGTTTCTTCATCCCTCTGTGCTGAAGGTAGGATGCACATTGCAACAGGGCATATTTTTCATTTATATTTATTAGATTATGTTTTTTGCACTTGTATTTATTTTAAGGAATGGTGCCTTCAGCTGCGGGCTGCAAAAAAAAAATGGGACCCAACAAGCTGCTTGCTTCTACCTTTCTATCACCTCCTCCTTTTGCTGGCAGAAATATTCACAGTGAATTGAATTAAGGAGCTGATCTGAGCTTAAATTAACCTCTGAGGGGAGGGGATAGAGAGGTAATTTTAACCCAGATGAGTTTACAAGGCTATACAAGCACTTGTGCCAACCCATAAGTGGGAGAAAGTGGAGAATGTGTCTTTTGGCAGCAGTTAATAATTTCTCCAGGATTAAATTGTTCCTGAAACTATTACCTGAGATTCTTTTACCCATAAGGAAAGCTTTCTTTAGAGCCTAAAGAGAAGTGCTTGCTTGTGTCCTCTTTCACTGTAAGCAAAATACACTACACTGAACTCATAAGCATGCTTGTTTGCAGTGCTGCAGTCACCTTCTGACTGCATTTCTCCCAAGAAGTTAATAATTTCTAGTATGTATAATGTGGATATTCCAGTGTAAGGTGGGAAAGGAACAAATCAAGAGCTCCCTGTAATGACATTAAGCTTTTAGGCACACAGACAGCTTAAATGGACTCCCAGCTGCTTAACATATGCCCTCTGCCTGAACTCGTTTTATCACTGGGTATCTGACTTCTCTCAACATATAAAAAGTTGAGGTGATTGATTGTTGGTTATACAATATTTGTCAGGGTGAATTGAATCATGATGTGTGCAGATTCAGGAATACAGACAAATAAAGCTGGAGCAGCAACAACAGCAACAAAAGAAAATCTGACATTGCTTTCCATTCATCGAGGCTTGCTGAAAGCAGCTCTTTTTTTTTTGTTTGCTGGGCTTGGTGGTTGCTGGTTTTTCTAAGCAATTGCTGAGTGATTTAGAGTACATCTCTGCTCTTTTGTTTGGATTTCATTTGTGAAACCATTTAGAGTTATAAAACTGTCAGCTTAAGAACATTCTATATATTTTGCCAGCGAGGGCCTCGCGTATGCAGGGTTTGTATTTTTCCTCTCCATTTTGCCTGCTTCTTTTGAATTTTCCAGCTTGTATGGCCCTGCTTCTTTGGGCTGGCCATTAAAACAAGTCCCATGGCCTTCTTTGGAGCAGCAGCAGCAGGACTCTTAAAAATAATTAGGAAATTGCCTTTCAGATTAGTCATTAGATAAATGAATGCAGAAGCTCTTCTAACCGCAGCATCTTGCCCTTGGCCAAGCCTAGCCTAGAAGTGTGGTAATAGGAGGCTCTGCTGATGCCTAAAACACACCATGACATTTAGAAGGTCTGAATGCAGCTGAAGTTGAATCATACATCTAAACATTAGAAAGCATTGACCAGAACTGTTAGCTATGTTAATTATAGTAGTTAAAACACAGTATGGTGCCTTTCTGAACTGTCAGATCCCCTAAAATAACTACCAGCTGGGAGTCAAGGAATGTTATGCAAACTGCATTTTACCCACAACTTGGAGTTTTGTTCCCCTGTGTTTCTCCAGCAGAATGACAGTGGAGCTAAGCTCAGCTTTATGCTGTGTGGAAGGTGTAGAGCTCTGCTTTATTGTCATTCTGCATGAAGGTCACCTTTAGTGGCCCTCTTGGTGATCCCATGTGCAGAAATCTTGGGAATGTTGTCCAGGTGGTTTCATTTAAGCTGCAGAGGGACTTTTTGTAAGGGCATGTGGTGACAGGAAAAGGGGCAATGGTTTTAAACTGGAGCAAGGCAGATTTAGATTGGACATTACGATGAAGTTCTTCACTCTGAGGTTGCTCAGAGATATTGTGGATGCCTCATCTTTGGAAGTGTTTAGGACCAGGCTGGATGAGGCTGTCAGCAACCTGGTCTACTGGGAGGTGTCCCTGCTCATGGCAGGAGTGTTGGAACTAGATGACCTTTAAGGTCCCTTCCAACTCCAACCATTCTGTGCTTCTACAGATTGTCTACTCCTGTTGCTCGAGATACGATGGATTTAGGACATCAAACACTTAGGAAAATTACATGTCCCTGTTCATGGCAGGAGNGTGTTGGAACTAGATGATCTTTAAGATCCCTTCAAACTCCAACCATTCTATGATTCTATAGATTGTCTATTCCTGTTGCTCATGAGATATGATGGATTTAGGACATCAAATGCTTAGGAATATCATATAAATGCTGATGTGACTTATCTTGTATGAGAGGAGCTGTGTCACCTTTGGGGACTGAACAGCATTGTGGCTGATTCTCAATGGTTCTTTGATTTGCTAAAACTCTATTTTGTATGTTCTGAGCACCCGGTTGGAGAACTCTCTTGTGTATGCTTTGCCAAGAACAACAGGGCTTCAGCCTTTATTGCTGCATTTCCTGAGCCCAGGGCTCCTGCAAGGGACAAGGAGTGCAGAAGGCTCTGGGTGGGATGCAGGAAGCAATGGGAGTCAGCTCTGTTGGCTGCATCAGGCCCTCATAATTGCAGCTACATTGGGCAGACTTAGAAATGTGCACAAAGAACTGCCATGCAAAAATGTGGTTTGGGAATGTTTATTCAGTTGGAGACCCTAGGAACTATAACCCTTTTTGATTTTAGGTATGTAAAAATTAATGCATGTTACATGAAAGGAGAAAGTGTAGTTCTGTGATGTATNCCCAGGGAGGTTGTGGCTGCTCCCTCCCTGGAGGTGTTCAAGGCCAGGTTGGAGGAGGCCTTGAGTGACCTGTACTAGTGGGAGGTGTCCCTGCCTATGGCAGGGGGTTGGAACTAGATGACCCTTGAGGTCCCTTCCAACCTTACCATTCTATGATTCTATGCTCCTTGTGGTCCCTTCCAACCCTGACAATTCTATGATTTGATCTTGTGCTGGATACATGCCTGAAAGTTTGGAATTTTTGAGCTGAGAAGTTCTACTTTCTCAGGGGTTAAATTTCTGTTAACCTGGGGCAAGTTGCAAAGTTTGGCTTCCAAGTGCCAACGTGCACCATGCATCCTGTCATGGAAGCTGTCAAGAGCATTTGATGAATCTGATGATTATCTTCCATTTGCAGTTGTATCCCAAGTCTAATCAGAGGAAGATCTGGGTGTAGAATTTAAAAAAAAAAATACAAATAAATCCTGTAAACATTTTTCAAAACCAGGAAAAGTATGAATCATGCTGCTGTTTATAACTTGAAAGTCAGAATTCAGTGTGGATTTGCACCTCTTGTGATTCCTGTGTATTGTGGGAAGAGAGATCAGTGCTTCAGAACTGCTTTGGACTTTTTGGAGTTAACTGATGGAAATTTGTAAGGGTCTGTGCCAGATTTGATAGGAGCACTGAATAAATCAGGAGTTCATTCACAGAATCTGTTACCCAGGGAGGTTGTGGCTGCTCCCTCCCTGGAGGTGTTCAAGGCCAGGTGGGAGGAGCCCTTGAGTGCCCTGTACTAGTGGGAGGTGTCCCTGCCTATGGCAGGGGGTTGGAACTGGATGATCCTTGAGGTCCCTTCCAACCTTACCATTCTAGGATTCTATAATCTGGAAGGATTCTGTGCTGGAAGTACAATGTTTTGTCTTTGCTTTCTTGAAAGAAAAGTAAGTGTTGATTTTCCTGCCTTCTCTAACTTTCCCAGTGTTCCCTTGGTCCTTGTTCTTAGCTTTGTTTCATTTACCATAGTGCCTGCAGCACTGGCAGGAGGTCACCTCACAACTTCCACCTTAAAACCTTACAGTCTGATTTTAGCCCCCAGTAATAATTTCTAAAGGAAATTAAAAACTAACCAAGCAAGCAAAATTAACAGCAACAAAAATCCCCAACCCAACCAACCAACCAAAAACAACCAACCAAAAAAACTCTCAATCAAAAATCCTTCCCCCACCACCAACAACAAAACCAACCACCGAAACCCAACCAACCAAGAACCAACCAAAAAAACCCTCAAACAAAAATCCTTCCCCCTCAACAACCAACCAACCAAAAACAACCAACCAAAAAAACTCTCAATCAAAAATCCTTCCCCCACCACCAACAACAAAACCAACCACCGAAACCCAACCAACCAAGAACCAACCAAAAAAACCCTCAATCAGAAGTTCCCTCCAACAACACCAAAACCCAACCAACCAAAAACCACCAACCAAAAACACCTCAAACAAAAATCCCCCCCAAACAACAAAACCAACCACCAAAACACAGCCAATCAAAAACAACCAACCAAAAAAACCCTCAAACAAAAATTTCCCCCCAACAACAAAACCAACCACCAAAACCCAACCAACCAAAAAAACCTCAATCAAAAATCCTTCCCCCCTAACAACCAACCAACCAAAAACAACCAACCAAAAAAACCTCAAACAAAAATCCCCCCCAAACACCACAACCAACCACCAAAACACAACCAACCAAAACCAACCAACCAAAAGAACCCTCAAACAACAATTCCTCCCCCCAACAAACCAAAACCAACCACCAAAACCCAAACAAACACAAACCAACCAAAACAACCCAACCCAGCAACAACAATATCAAACCAACCAAAAAAACAACAACCAAAAAGTAAGACAATCTTTTTGTCAAGCTCGATTATTATTTTTGTTTTCTTTTGGAGACTGCAATTTTATTTAAAGAGTTGTAGGAAACATCCTGACTTTTAATTTCACCTTCAACAGCTGAGTATGGTTAACTGCTTTTGCCTTTCACATTCACAGTACTGGAATGCATTCTGGTAAGGGAGACTCTCTAAGTTTGATTTTAGTTTGACTTCTCTCTTTCAAAGTGTGTTGCATTTCTTGTTGTATTTCACATGAAGCTTTCCTGTTGCTGTTCAGAAGTATTCTGCGTCTTGGCTTTTCTCCAGACCAGTTACTAGGTTTTGGTTTTTGGTTTTGGTTTTTGGTTTTGTTTTTTTATAGTTTCTTGAAGGTCAGAATTTCCCTTGAGATGGACCTTTCCATTTGCTATTAACCTCTCTCTTCCTTTACATGCAATCACAGAATGGTAGGGGTTAGAAGGGACCTCTGGAGATCATCCAGTCCAAGCCCCCTGCCAGGGCAGGTTTGCCTAGATCAGGTTGCCCAGGAACACATCCAGGCAGGTTTTGAAAGTCTCCAGAGAAGGAGATTCCACAGCCTCTCTGGGCAACCCCTTCCAGTGTTTTGGCACCCTCAAAGTACAGAAGTTTTTCATTAAGCTCAAGTGCTTACTCTCCTTTCCTTCTGCCAACCATCAACTGCTTCACTCTCATAGCTCTGCAAACCATTCCCACTCCAGCCACTATCAAGGATGCACTAGGGAAATGTTGACTCTTCTTTCACTGACAACTCAAACATCTTCAGTCCTGTGTGGAGTTCTGGAGCCCCCAGCACAGGAAGGACATGGAACTGTTGGAGTGGGTCCAGAGGAGGCCACAAAGATGCTCAGAGGGCTGCAGCAGCTCTCCTGTGAGGACAGGCTGAGAGAGTTGGGGCTGTGCAGCCTGGAGAAGAGAAGGCTTCCAGGAGACCTTAGAGTAGCCTTCCAGTATCTGAAGGGGGCTACAGGAAGGCTGGGGAGGGACTATTGACAAGGTCTTGCAATGCCAGGACAAGGGGCAATGGGTTTGAAGTGGCAGAGGGGAGATTGAAAGTGGATGTTAGGAGGAAGTTGTTTGCAGTGAGGGTGGTGAGACACTGACACAGGTTGCCCAAGGAGGTTGTGAAGCACAGAATCACCCAATGTGATCAAAGATCATGTTGGGTGATTCTGTGCTCCACAGCCTCCCTGGAGGTGTTCAAGGCCAGGTTGGACGAGGCCTTGAGTGACCTGTACTAGTGGGAGGTGTCCCTGCCTATGGCAGGGGGTTGGAACTAGATGATCTTTGAGGTCCCTTCCAACCTTACCATTCTATGATTTACCTTTCAAGGGCTGTATTTTCTAATGACCATCCCCAGTGCTTTCTGCATGCAGTGAAGCTGTTTCTTGCTGTTCCTACCACAAAACAAAACCAAACTTCCCTTTGGTTTGATCTCTGCTAAATGACACAGTAACAGGTATGTGATAAAGTGAATCCTCCTGCTGGTGCATTGGTGGGTGCTTGCTTGTGTCTCACATGTTATTCCCTCTGGAGTTATCCACTCTATTGTACACCTAACTTCAAAGTTAATGTGGGCAGCTGTGTTTATAACTTGGTTTCTCAAAGAGGTAAAGAACTTCTGCGTGGTAAGCCTGACCATGAAACTAACATCAGCTGTCAATTCAATCCCTGCAAAACTGTAGCATTTTAGGAATATGTGGGGGGGTTACTTAATAGTAAAATGTAGATTACCAACAAATTTCTTTGGGGGTGAGTTGCCAGGTGCCTTAATTCAAAATAAGCAACAGCACCTTGTATTGTGCTGCTCTTACAATGGTATCCCTCAGTGGGAGTCTGGTGAAATACAATCAGGGTTTATGGAGTATTTTTACTAAACAGTTGACAGCTTTTAATTTAGGGTCTTAAA
The DNA here is from genome assembly GCA_013399055.1 of Ramphastos sulfuratus. Taxonomy (NCBI): domain Eukaryota; kingdom Metazoa; phylum Chordata; class Aves; order Piciformes; family Ramphastidae; genus Ramphastos; species Ramphastos sulfuratus. The sequence continues at coordinate 29,834 of WBNM01013189.1, read as the reverse complement.
TCATAATTGGTTTCCAGTTTTCTGCTCTGCCTCACTAAAGCATAATGAGGGCACACCTGAGGCTATAAAAAAAAGCAGATGTCATTTCAGTATTCCAGGCTTGGGTGATCACTTTGGACAGCTTAAGTTAGTATCATAGGTATGGAGTTACCAGACTTGGGTGATCACTTTGGACAGCTTAAGTTAGTATCATAGGTATGGAGTTACCAGGCTTGGGTGATCACTTTGGACAGCTTAAGTCAGTATCATAGGTATGGAGTTACCAGGCTTGGGTGATCACTTTGGACAGCTTAAGTTAGTGTCATAGGTATGGAGTTACCAGGCTTGGGTGATCACTTTGGACAGCTTAAGTCAGTATCATAGGTATGGAGTTACCAGGCTTGGGTGATCACTTTGGACAGCTTAAGTCAGTATCATAGGTATGGAGTTACCAGGCTTGGGTGATCACTTTGGACAGCTTAAGTTAGTATCATAGGTATGGAGTTACCAGGCTTGGGTGATCACTTTGGACAGCTTAAGTTAGTATCATAGATATGTAGGAGCTCATAGGATCCCATAGGAATTGGGGGTGGATTGCACCTTAATTTCACAGGCTTTCAAAATGCTGAAAATATTGATGGAATTTTCTTGAGGAGCATCCAGGAGGCTATTTCTAACTGCCAAAACAATACATTTGGTTTTCCTCTCCCCCACCAGTCATGTTTAATGAGACAGTACTGCTTGCACTTGATCACTTTTAATTGGAAGAGCAGCAAGCAGACCTGAAGGAAAGCTAAACTCTGTAGTCTGTGCCAGCTCTTAGAGACATAATTCCTTTGCCTTTCTCCTTGAGACAAAACCTCTTAAAACCAGGGTGTTCAGTGGGAACTGAACTGTATAGGGGATAGAAGTGGAGCTCTACAGTATTTGTTTCTTTTAACAGGTTAAAATGCTGTATAAACCTGCTCAAAGTGGAAATTGCATATATTTACAACAATAATAATTGCACAGAAATTAATTATCCCAGCCCAAGTCACCCATCTCTGGTTATCAAATGCCAAAGTCTGTAATGTCCATCTTGTTAATTCCTCATTTGGGGGTAAGTTTTCATAACTAAACTTAGGGTCCAATCCTCTGCCTCCTGAACTATTTTTCCTCTTGTAAAAGCAAATCAAGTGGCAAGACAGGAGGTTGTTGATACCTTTATGCTCAGATGTCAGAGTATGGATGTGCAGGGCAGTTGAGGGACTGCTTTTCTTCTGGGTATTGCTGTGGGTGTCTGGTTTAGGGTCACTGAATCACCAAATTAATATGTTCTGCTAAAGAAATGAATCCTGCCCACTCTGTTTTCTTGAGTGTCTCCTTTTGCATCTTATCCATCACAGAATATCCCATGTGTGTGTGTGCAGGGGACTGTATATAGATGTCTCTATGTATGAAATGCCCTCTAGAATATTTATCTAGGTTTCCTATAGGATCTGAGTGCAGCAGACTCCAAGTGATGATAGTTTTATTTAATAAGGAATTAATGAATGGAAGTTTCATTGAAGTCTGGGAGAGTAGAGAGAGTTTGAAAGCAGAGTATGTATATATACCAGGACCTTAATTCCCCCTAGATATATATCATGTTGAACTCTAGAGCTGAAGCTAATGACAACTTGGTGTTAAAGAGATAGGAAGGGTTTTTTTTTTTTTTTGTGGGGGGGGGAGGTTGATGCCTTTTTCTTTTTAACCAAAAAGCCTTCCTGAGTCAACCATAAGGATTGCTGTTTGAACTCTAAAGAAAGCCACATTTCCTAGGGACTGGTAGCCATTTATTTTTCATGTCAGAGTTTTCTGCTTCACTACTCTTTCCCATAGATGGGAAAGACTCCAACTGTATGTTTAATTATGCTCCATTTTTGAGTCAGAATGGGCATGTTACAGAGAGGCTGTCAGTTTGAGACTGAGCAAACTAAATATCCTCAGATGAATGAATCCAGCACTGTGGTGAATGTGAACCAGTGGTGTAAATAAGAAAGGAGATACCTTGAAGCTTTACAGTATTCAAGTGTCAGATTCTGTGCATTGGAAAGGGGTGGCAATACTTTTTCCACCAGTGCAGGCACAAGTGTTATGTTTCACTCAAGATGGGCTGTCCAGGTGCTCAGCAGATCCTGATGTTTGCATTTCATCATTTTGGGAACAGCCATTCATCTTGTTTGGTAGAATCCCAGATATTTCCCTTCCTAAAGATTTAGATAGATGAGACTAAACCAAAATGTTTGTCTTTCCACCTTTAAAATAATTTCACCTACTTTGCTGACAGTTACAAAACCTTTAGTACTGTGTTCTAAAAGCTCTTTTACCACTTGTAAAGGACTGTAAGGACAACTGGCATTGACTGTTGGGAGCTCATGACTTTGGTGAACATGTGTTTTGATTAAAGGGACCACCTCCAACCCAAACCATTCCAAGCTTGGAGAGCTTCTCAAAGCTCTTCTCCACCCTTCCAAATGTAGCCCTGCTGACCTCTGAGACCAGCAAAATGTAAGGATTAGGTTCCCATTAGTTCTGCTTCATTGGATCCAGCTCAGCAAAGGAACATGGGATCTTCCAGATCTCCATACTCTAAGGAAGAGTCTGAAGGACTGGGTCACTGTTCAGGGTATCTGCTTTAATTGGCTGGATGGTTGCATGCAGAGATGGTGATCAAGGGCACAATGTCCACCTGGAGACGTGATCAAAGATCACGTTGGGTGATTCTGTGCTCCACAACCTCCCTGAAGGTGTTCAAGGCCAGCTTGGATGAGCCCCTGAGTAACCTGTACTAGTGGGAGGTGTCCCTGCCTGTGGCAGGGGGGTGGAACTAGATGGTCCTTGAGGTCCCTTCCAACCTTACCATTCTATGATTCTATGATCTTCAGCTATAATTTTGCAACTGTTTGTGTGAACAGTTCACAACTGGACTGATAAAATCAGTAGTAAAACTTGTTGCTATTTAAATATTGCTTCAGCTATTCTCATAGCTTGAGCAGAACAGTCCAGGCTTTAAAAAACACTTAAATGTATGTGTAAAAATAACAGTCCCTTTCTTTTGGTGATGGAGATGTTCTCCAGGTCACTCTTCCATTGCATGAGGAATTTCCATTTCCACGTGGTGTGAAAATAATAAAATCATCCTCAAAAGCCTGTGATTTCTAAAGAAAGAACAATATTGCACCTGTAGAAATAGATATGCATTTGCTGTACTAGATATTACATTCTGCCTGTGCTGCTGAAATAGGGAGGATGCTGGGAAGTCTCTTCTCTCTTCCATCAGTCATCCAGGTGCTGTACCATACATGTTTGGGATAATGAGGTGCCAAAGCACTGATTGGAAGTGGAGGCTTCCAGTCCCTCCCCAGCCCTCTTTGACAGTGAGCACTTGGGTTGCTGTCAACATCTAATGGTGACCAGCATGGAAGGGCCAAGTGTGGTTGCTTTTGCTCTGCAGGCACCTATTTATTATCCATTCCAGTAAATTCCTGCCACTGCTGGAGAAGAGGTACAGCTGTTCTTCAGAATCACAGAATTATCAGGGTGGGAAGAGACCTCAGGGATCACCTAGTTCCAACCCCCCTGCCAGAGGCAGGGACACCTTCCACTAGACCAGGTTGCCACTAGATCATCATTTTTGCTTGCCTTGCAAAAAAGTGAGCTTTGATTTCACCCTTCATGTCTCACTGAAGCCTAGATAAATCATCTGGAGTTGGCCAAAAGCACTTGAGGAGAACTTCGTGATCTACTGCTGTGATCTTCCCCAATTGCCTAAGCTGGTCTCTGTAAAAACCGCATGCGCTGGGGCAATGGCAGAATAGAGGTGTGCTGGGTAAGCCTCTGCGGGGTCATTCCTAAACAAGGTGCCAGAAATCCCCCTTGGCTGTCTCAACGTTGTAATTGCAAAGCTCCTTCGGACGAAGCAAATCAGGCTCGCCCCCGTGCAGGCAAGCTGCAGATCAGCGCTCGGAACTCAGGCCAAGTATGTACTGTATGTGGCTGCTATGGTGATTAAAATACATAACTAAAATAGATAAATATGGACCGCATTAGAAATTCATTACTGGCACTGTCTGCGATCAGAGGCAGCTCCAGCGTGCTGTCAGCCGTGTTTCCTTACTCCGAGCCGGGCCCTCCTGCACCGGGAGCCGGAGCTCCTCCGGGGGCTGCACTTACGCAACGGCCCCGTCCTACCTTGTCAGCCAGCGAAGTCAACGCGAAACCGGTAAACAAAGGGCTTTTGTGCACGGTCTAGAGTTCAGCCAGGATTAGTGGCCCGACACGGTTTTCAGACGCGACCAGCTGAGTGTTAACTTGCCTGAGGTTAATGCGGGAGGACGCGGGGCAGCCTGCGGGGGCTGAAGCGAAGGTCTCGCTGCGGTTTGGGACGCGGCGCAGGGAATCGCTGCGAGCAGGTTCTGCTTACCTGGGTCAGCGCAGCGCTCACGTGTGGCTTTCGGCTGCTTTACCATGTGGATCATGCCGATCTCAGGCGCTGGCTTGCAGCCCTACCCGAGGCTTCAGAGGTCTGCTGTGGTGGACATCCTAGCCTGTACACGGGCTCCGNGCTTTCATTAAAGAAACTCAATGCAGTGCGGTCACGCTGCCGAGCTCGCCTGGCAACCTGCCTACACCCTGTGGTACCTCTTTCATTGGAGGAGAGCGAGCTCGTGGTTTGGGGGTTGTGTTCGTTATTTATTTATTTAAATCCCTCCAGCAAGGATTTCAAAACAGCCTGAGCTCTGCTTCTACCTCCTCTAACGCTTCCAAGCCCTTTTTAAGGCTTCGGAAGAATTCGTCAGCACCCCTAAAGGGGGTCGAGAGCTTCGGTGGCGATGGAAATGCCGACCGCTGCCACAGGCTCGTGGCTCCTTCTATTAAAATTCCTCTCCGTGTTTCTGGGGAGGGGTTAAAAGGGCTGTGTGTAAGCCACAGGGATGTGGATACAAATGATTTCCAAGAGGNCGATCAGAGGCAGCTCCAGCGTGCTGTCAGCCGTGTTTCCTTACTCCGAGCCGGGCCCTCCTGCACCGGGAGCCGGAGCTCCTCCGGGGGCTGCACTTACGCAACGGCCCCGTCCTACCTTGTCAGCCAGCGAAGTCAACGCGAAACCGGTAAACAAAGGGCTTTTGTGCACGGTCTAGAGTTCAGCCAGGATTAGTGGCCCGACACGGTTTTCAGACGCGACCAGCTGAGTGTTAACTTGCCTGAGGTTAATGCGGGAGGACGCGGGGCAGCCTGCGGGGGCTGAAGCGAAGGTCTCGCTGCGGTTTGGGACGCGGCGCAGGGAATCGCTGCGAGCAGGTTCTGCTTACCTGGGTCAGCGCAGCGCTCACGTGTGGCTTTCGGCTGCTTTACCATGTGGATCATGCCGATCTCAGGCGCTGGCTTGCAGCCCTACCCGAGGCTTCAGAGGTCTGCTGTGGTGGACATCCTAGCCTGTACACGGGCTCCGGATGAATCTGATTCCTGCTTTTCTCTCCCCTCTCACCTTTTAGCATTCTCCGAGCGTAAAATCCATCCCTTTCCTGAAATGCAGGACGATGCACTTGTCTGATGAAGTTTTTCCAGGAGGGATTCAGATTCCAAACAAGCCTTTCATTTCCTTCACGCTGGGGGCAGAGCGAAGGCAGGGAGGCGAAGGCAAAGCTCTCGCTTCCTTTAAATCCCCACCAGCGTCTTCCCAGGGCTGGAAGCGAAGTAGCTTGTCATGGTGATCTTCAGAGTTTAACTTTGGGGGGGGGG
>WBNM01013189.1:6904-18203 GCA_013399055.1 Ramphastos sulfuratus | reverse complement strand
AGAAAAAGAGGAAAAAAAGGAAGGAAAGAAGGAAGGAAGGAAAGAAGGAAGGAAGGAAAGAAGGAGAGAGGGAAAGAAGGAAGGAAGGAAAGAAGGAAGGAAGAAAGGAAAGAAGGAAGAAAGGAAAGAAGGAAGGAAGGAAAGAAAGATCAACCAAACCAGAACAGAATTCAACCAGATCCTCTTTACTGTCTCATTTCCGTTCCTCCTGATTTCTGCCTTCTTGCTTTTCCTTGGTTTTTGGAAATAGCAAGTTGAAAAGATGAGCTTGAGTAAACTGAGATGATGCATGAATTAACACTGAACAAACATTTAGTCTTTAACAGGTGTCTAAAGGCAAATAAGATTGTGTCTAGGTATTGTCTTGTTTAACCATCCTTTGCTTGCCTGTCAGCAGAAATAATGTTGTTCAGCACCACGTCTCAATTTTCTTTGGGAAGCAGTCAACTAACACAAAGTGATACAGCACTGAGGATTTGGCAGTTTGTAAAGTGGTCTTTACCAAGCTGTCCATAAAGCAGTTGATCTTCTTACGCATTCAGGTTTGTGATGGTTTGGGAGATACCTGCCCCCCACACTATGAAAAATCACCCAGACTAGACTCAGCCAGCTGGAAGTTAAAGACTGAAGCTACATTTACAGCTTAGCACAATATACAAGCAGAGATATACATAATAAACATGATTAATTACAGAGATATACAAGTTAAAGGTAATACAGAGACACAATCCCCCTCCCAGAAATCAGAGTCCGCAGGAGGGGCTCCCAACCACCCTTCCACCTTCTTTCCACCCCTCTGCCTTACCCCAGGGTCTGCCTTACGTGCAAAGTGAGTTTGGAGGATGTGCAAGGGAGGTTAGAAGCACAGTGATTAGTTAGGTTAGCAGAGAGGCCAGCAGACAAAACCTGCAGCTAGAGAGACTGAGACTCTCTGTGTGTGTTATCTATATTTGTGTTCTTGTTCTTATACATCTCAGCAAGCCTATGAGTGCAGTAGACATCACCAGTGTTTGCTTTTCACAGCCCATAATATAATTCTTTTCATTAAAATACTCCAGTTAGCCTCAAACCAGCATGATATTGAAGACTGTGTATATGTTTACCCAGGATTGCTAAAGGATCTGCAGGTGGCCCTGGCTGAAGATGGTAGTTGTGACCTGTCCTTTGGCATAGTGCAGGTGAAGCCTCTGTGTGGCAGACAGAGGTTCTCTCAGGCTGGGGAAGTGTGAGGTTACACAGCAAACAGCCCCAGAAAGTTGGGACCTTAAGGAAATCCTACTACTCCCACTTAAAGCATGCTAAGACAAATCCATACCCTCCCTCCACTGTGAAGCAGCCTCTGCTGTTCACATTCTCTCCTCAGGTTTGAGTGTGGGAGAACAAACAGCACTACAAATTTTAATGTATTTGATGTTATACAGCTAGAAGGTGCTCAGGTTAGTGCACTGCTGAGAGCAGTCTAACCAACTGGAGAGGGCAGTTGTACAGATCTCACCTATTTACAGTTCTGTGACTTGAGCAGGGCAGAGAGGTGGTGGAAATGAACAGTAAAAGTGTGAAGGTCGATGCACATCATGTTCACTTTTCTATACAAAGATCAACACTTTCTTTAAATGCTGATTGTTTCAGGCAACAGAAGAAGAGGAAGAGCTTACTGCAGAGGAGAGGAGGAAACTGGAGAGAAAGTTGAAAAAGGAGCGCAAGAAGAAGGAGAAACAGCTGCTGAGGGAGGCTGGAATCTCTACTAAAAAGGTGGAGCCCAAGAAACCATCAGCATCTGAGCTGGCTCTGGCTTATTTAACCAGGTAAGAATAGTAAAACCACTGCAGGTGCTCCCTACAGCTGTAAACAGTGCCAGAAAGGCAGAACAAGCTGAGCCACCTAATGACCCATTAAAGGAAATTGCTGCAGTTAGGCACTAAGTTAATGTTTCATCTCAGCTGAGACCCAGCGGACAGTTGATCACCTCATTGTATTTCTGTCACAGGAACAACTGAACAACTGGCAGAGATGTTAAGTAGGGTGCCAGCATTTTATACAAAGAGAGCTCCTGTCCTGAAGATCTTAGAGTTGAGATAAAGATATCTTAGAGTGATATAAGTATCACTGGCTGATGTCATTAACAAAGATGAGNGCCTTGAGTGAGCTGTACTAGTGGGAGGTGTCCCTGCCTATGGCAGGGGGTTGGAACTGGATGATCCTTGAGGTCCCTTCCAACCTTACCATTCTATGATTCTATGAAAGGCAGGCAGGAGAGAAGATTGCATGGAGGAAATCAGTTCTGTTTTCTCGAGCGCGCTGCTCTAAGCGAAGGAGTTACAGTTGTTCTCTCTGTGTAAGCAAATTGCACCAAGTGGTTAAGCATTGTGGTGTCTGAACTTAACTACCTGTGTGATGGTGTTTGGGTATTTGTGAATTAAGGTGGGGTTGTGCTGCTGTTGTGCAGTCAGTAGTGCACAATGCCTTATTTTTGCATGCCAAAGTGTACAGGGGGTGCAGCGGCTGACTTCAGCTCAGAAGCGATTACTTCATCTAGTTAGCAGACTTACTTAGAGTACTTAAAGTTCCAACCTGAAGCAGAGTCTGTAGTTAAAGACAAGAACTACAGCAACTCATTCATAGCACCCTACAGACAGTAAGGTCATGTATAAACAGGATGATAGTGTTTATTTTCTTTCCAAACTGCAAACTATACCCTGTCTGTAAGACCTCCAGAAGACTGGCGAGTTACAAATAGTGGGTTACCACATGGAATCCTTCCAAGGTTGCATCTCTGGCCATGCTCAAACCTTGAAGCATCCAGACTGTCTGAATTGCTACTTACCACTCTCGGTGGGGAGGGAGGAAATTAATTGCATTCCAGGCAGAGGGACATGTGCATTTTTGTTACATAACCCTCAGCATGCAGCAATAGCAAAACAACAGTAATATTTTTTGATCTGGAAAGCAGCTGGAGTAGGTCACCACTGTTTTGAACTGCAGAGGGATTGACAGTTTGCTTTGAACCATCTGCTCAGACTGTACCCTGGTATGTGTGCTGGTAAGTGGTGAATCTCTAGATAATGTGTTCCAGGTTTGTAAAACAAAGGAACAAGCTGTGGGGTTTTGCTTCCTATTCGGCTGTTATCTGTAGGGGGTTTTGCCTTGTTAGGTGAGAGAACATGAAACTGTAGCTGAAGTAATACTTGAACCAGTTTGCCTCTAGAATTTCACTTAAATTTCACTTAACCTGTATCAAATTACCTTGGAATTGTAAAGTGGCTGTGTCCTTTGGTCTTGTAACACACAAAGCCCAAGGGCTGTATGTGCAGCAGCAGGTTGNGCTGGGGGCTCCAGAACTGTACACAGTATTCCACCACAGAAAACATTGTTGAGAGACAATTTGCATTTTCTGGGCTTATCAGGGATAGTCATAGGATGCTGAACTGCCAAGCAAGCATCACCATAGAAAACATTGTTGAGGGACAATTTGCATTTTCTGGGCTTACCAGGCACAGTCCTAAGATGCTGAACTGCCAAGCAAGCATCACCATAGAAAACATTGTAGCTATGGATGTACCAAGACCATCTTACAGCGTTCTAAATGACAGGAAAACAGCTTCATCCTTTTGCACCTCAGCTGTTTGTTCAACCTAACAAGACTGGAGAAAGAAATGGATTGGAAGTCATCAAAGAAGTAATCTTAGCAGCTGGAGAAGGGATACTAAAGTTTGAGCTCTGGAAGTCTGTTGCAAAACTCCCAGCAGCTTCAGTAGCTCAAGGATTTCAGTCCGTCTCTTTTTGTAGGGCTACAGGCATGAATAATATGTAGGAGGAGAAGTTAATCTTAGAGATGCAAGAGATTAATATAATTGGAAGTAACCAAAAGGGTGCTGTGGATTTATTTTTTGCCCCACCTACAATCAAAAGCCTTGCATGGCACATGGATTGCTAAGAGAAGTGGCATCTTAATTGCCTGCTGACACGTGAATCTCCCCTAGGACAGGTGGAACTCGATGTACCAGATGATAACTAAACCTCATTTGTCTTTGCTAAGAGACTTTTGGCAGTATGAGAGCACAACTGCCTGAGACTTCAGTGTGTGACAGTGAAATACTGAATTAGTTTTGGTGAAATTTGGTTGATAGCTTTGAAAGAAAAATGTTAGAAAGCATTCAGTGAAATATTTATTTTTCGTTGTTACACATCTGGACTTTTGACATGCAAGTGAAAACTCAACTTATTTTCGTGAGTCATACATATTTTAAGAGGTAGCAGTTCCCTCACAGGGCAGAATCATCCTTTTTGTTGTTATTGTTGATAAGCAGAATTCGTCACCAGGAGAATAAGTTTCTGCTTCAAGCAGAAAGGTCAGGGAGAAGTAGCAGAGTTTCCCTTGGAGGAAAGCAGAGGTAGTTAATAAATTACTGTTTTGTGGGCATCCTGTGCTTGTAAAGCTTCTGCAATAGCTTTAGGTGTTCCATTTAAATACTAGGATGGAAGTGGGCAGCAGCCCACAGGCAGCACTCCTCTCTTTGCTGAGGCAACAACCTGCCTTATTCTTCCACTGGAGATGAGTTAATGAAGACAGCCCTGATGGGAAGCAAGGCATGCAGCATGTGAGGAGCAGAGCTGCTGGTTGCACACTGCCTCCTGACTGCTCCAGGCCCAGTGCTGCAGCAGCTCAGCTGGCTTTAGAGTGATGCTTCTAGCAAAGAGCAATGCTAGAGAGGCACTTGGCTGGCTGATAGCCCTGCTGGTGTGTCCCCATGCTGCTGGGGACTGCTGAGGGGGCTTCATAAGCCACTCTACTGTTGAGCACACTGTGTTACAGGCTGACCAGTTCTTCCTAATTGCCAGTTTTGTTATTTGAGTCTAAAAACAAGTAGTCCTTGGTGCTTTGCCATGTTTCAGAGAGGTCAAATAATCATTATTCTGGAGGACCATCCTAGCAACTGAGAGAAACTTCTTCCCCATGCATGTAGGATGGGCACATGCAACAATAGCTGATGCCTACTAGTGAACTGCAGCCCCCAGCTAGACCTCAGGGTGCTGAAGGGTTTCCTCTCTGAGCTGTGACATCAACAGCCCAAGCTTTTCAGATGCTTTCTCATTTGAGTGAGACCAGAACAAGCATGCACCAAGATTTTCACTCCTGAGAGAGGAGAAGCAGCCAACTGGCTCCTGGTTTTTGACTCTCTCACTTTCTGTTGGCCTGAGGAGGAAAAATAAAATGCTTTTGCTTCACTAATTTTTATCTCACCTGAGATAAACTCAGGGGCTTTCCCAGGCCTAATGCAGCAATCACAGAGAGGAAGATCCAGAGATATATCAAGGATTCAAAATGGATCTAAAGCAAAAAAAAGGAAAGCAGAAAGGTTATAAAACTATGAGATGGGGGGGGGGGGGAAATGGAATAATGAAAATAGCCAGAGGGGTACTGAAACAGAAGATTAAAAAGAAAGTGTAAAATTTCTGCAAGGGAATAGGGAAAAGCAGAAGTGGGAAAGTGTTAGTGGATGGATAAACTGCACAAATATCTTCTTTTTAAGGCATTAAGCTTTTTGTTTTGTTTATGATGGTTAAGTAATGAGACAGGTTTAAAGCCAAGATTAGAATGTCTCTTTGCTCTGATTCTTGGAAAATAGAAGACATAAATTCATCCTATTCTCAGCTTAAAGTGCCTTCAAGTGAAAAGGTGTTGCAATTCATGAGAATGGTAATTAGACTTAATTATAACCTAAGTGACCTTCTCTGGTGTTAAAAGTTGGCAGAACTTGTTTGTCTTGGCAAGCCTCTCTCCCAGCAATGCTTCTGTGTTTGGCTCAGAGAGTTCACTGCTATATGGATCTGCACATACCTTTTTTTTTTCCATAACCCATCAGAGAAGTAGACAGAGATCATAGAATCATAGAATGTCAGGGGCTGGAAGGGACCTCCAAAGCTTATCTGGTCAGGGGGTTGGAACTAGATGATCCTTGAGGTCCCTTCCAACTTTACCATTCTATGATTCTGTGGTCCTGCCCCCCTGCCAGAGCAGGATCACCCAGAGCAGATCACACAGGAACACATCCAGATGGTTCTTGACTATTTCCAGAGAGGGAGACTCCACAACCTCCCTGGGCAGCCTGTTCCAGTGCTCTGTCACGCTCACAGGGAAAAAATTCTTCCTCAGGTTCACATGGAACCTCCTATGCCTCAAAAGAGATCTGAAAAGATGACACAGAAAGTATGTGGAATTACAAGCTTGCTATCATCTGAAGTAGAAGTAACAGATAATATCCTTATCTGGATGTTGCTGTTGGATTACCTAAGCCTTGCAATGCTATTTGTCATGTTAAGAAGCAAAACAACAAGCTGCTGGAGCACATTGCTTTCTGTAGTGATTTATGTTCTGCTAGGAACATGTCACCAGCATATTTCCCAAGGCATTGTCTTTTCAGCTTTCTTTACAGATCTTACTTGCATCAATCCCTAAGTGAAATTTAAATGAGCTTCAGAGAGTGTCAGGGATTTCTTTAAAGAGGAGAAGATGCTATGATTCTGTGTATCTGAAGGGGACCTACGGGAAAGCTGGGGAGGGATTATTGACAAGGTCTTGCAATGCCAGGACAAGGGGCAATGGGTTTGAACTGGCAGAGGGGAGGTTTAGACTGGATGTTAGGAGGAAGTTGTTTGCAGTGAGGGTGGTGAGACACTGGCACAGGTTGTCCAGGGAGGTTGTGGCTGCTCCCTCCTGGAGGCACTCAAGGCCAGGTTGGATGAGGCCTTGAGTGACCTGTGCTAGGGGGAGGGGTCCCTGCCTACGGCAGGGGATTGGAACTAGATGATCCTTGAGGTCCCTTCCAACCTTACCATTCTAGGATTCTATGACAAAGCAAGGGCAAGCTGCAGCTACACCAAAGTGAGAGCCAGTCAGAATTTCCCATGGGGTGGGGAAATAGTCTGAGTCTGCAGAACAGGAGGTGGTTTTTGCTGAGCGCAGTGGCAGTGCTGCTGGAAGCGGAGTACAACCCAGGGCGGTTGTTTATCTGCTGTGTTTGCAGAATGGAAACAGATCCCAGTCCTCGGTCAAACTTTATTACAAACAGTGCCAAACGTGGGAGGTTTTCAAGCTTCCTTTCAGAAGGACACAGAGGTGTTACTGTGAGCATTTCTTTTGATAGCTTGGTATTTTATAGTATAGGATCATGGAATGGTAAGGTTGGAAGGAACCTCAAGGATCATCCAGTTCCAACCCTCTGCCATAGGCAGGGACACCTCCCACTAGCACAGGTCACTCAAGGTCTTGTCCAACCTGGCCTTGAACACCTCCAGGGAGGTTGTGGAGCTCAGAAGCACCCAACGTGATCAAAGATCACGTTGGGTGCTTCTGTGCNCCCTTGTCCTGGCATTACAAGACCTTGTCAATAGTCCCTCCCCAGCCTTCCTGTAGCTCCCTTCAGATCCTGGAAGGCTACTCTAAGGTCTCCTGGAAGCCTTCTCTTCTCCAGGCTGCAGAGCCCCAACTCTCTCAGCCTGTCCTCATGGCAGAGCTGCTGCAGCCCTCTGAGTATCTTGGTGGCCTCCTCTCAACCCACTCCAACAGTTCCATGTCCTTCCTGTGCTAGGGGCTCCAGAACTGCACACAGGACTCCAGGTCACAAAGCCATTCACTCTACCACATTCATGACCACGTGGCTGTGTTAGGAGAGCTTCTGTGCAAACACAGCCACACTTACCACTGTTTGAAATCCATTTTCTAAATCTGATGTACATTTAGTGGGCTTGTGTCAGATGCAGTTTGCTTCACTGACCCATGACATTTGAAGCTGGTTTTCCTCTCCCAGCTGAAGTCTCTTTCTAGCTTCAGTCAGGGATGGCTTCTGATATTTCATTCTGAACTTAGATCTGACTCATTCTTCTTGCTTCTGGCCTTAATCTCTATTCACTTCAGCCTTGGCACTGATGTTAATGTGTCACCATCAGTGGCTTAAGCTTTTAGATATTAAGAGTAACTGATGCACTAGAAATATAAACACACAACAGATTTTCTTTTCCTCCCTCTGGAGGCGGACTCCTCGGGCTTGATAACAACTAACATTAGCATTTAGTGTCATTGCTCCTTCCTCCCTGCTCTTGGACACAGAGTGAGTTTTCTTCCTGACAGGCAGTTGCAGCAAGTAGAAAAGCTCTTCAGTTATCTTGAGTTTTATAAAACATTGGTGAGCTGCTGAAGCGATGAATCTCAATTAGCCACTGGGAGAAACAGTTTGTGAGCTGCAGAGAAACCATGGTGATTTGACATAGCTGAAGTCACTTCAACAGCTGGGGCTTTAAGGTGTCTTGAAAGAAACTGTTTTCCCCTCAAAGATGAGGGGAGTAGAATTGGAGGCCAGGTTTGCTTTAATAATCATTAAAGAGAAGGCTTTGAGGAGACCTTAGAGTAGCCTTCCAGTATCTGAAGGGGGCCTAGAGGAAGGCTGGGGAGGGACTATTTGTAAGGTCTTGCAATGCCAGGACAAGGGACAAGGGGTTTGAATGGCAGAGGGGAGATTTAGACTGGACGTTAGGAGGAAGTTCTTTACAGTGAGGGTGGTGAGACACTGGCACAGGNGCAGGGGAAGATAGCAGCAGGCGCAGGCCAAGCGGTGGAAGCAGCAAGGGGAAAGTCCAAGCTGTGCTTCCAGACATAAAGCTTTTGATGCTCCAATGAGATTATATTAACTTATCCATTGTTGCCATTCTATGGCCTATCCCCAGAACGTTCGCCTTGGAGCTTCCACCTCCGAGTTTCTCTGAGGTAGGAATCTAACTCAAACGGCCACATTTATTCATAGAAGCTTTTGGTCCTTTGGTCACATCCATGAGCTCCCTAAGAAGCCTCATGAATCCAGAGTCAGATAGAGGATAAATTTGCACTTGGCATTGTTCCCTGGCTGGTTTATATGAACTGGGGCAGGCACTTGCTGCTATCTGATTTCAAAGGCTTGCACTCTTGCTGCTGCTGGAGAGATCAGTGAATTTGGTTTAGCACTTCTCCAACTTTCTGTATTACCTGGCTTTGGATTCCTACCCAGGGCCTGACCTGCCTGAGTTGGATCCTTCTCCTTGACCTAAGTCAGCGTGTCTCTAAAACTGAGCATTTCCCAACTGATGTTTATAGTTGGGCAGCTCTTCCTTGTTTTGAAGGAAGCCACTGTCTGTGTATGTGGCAGAGAAAAGTAGCCCTGTCTTATTAGGAGCTTACCTTATCATTATGCTACACTCCCTGTGTAACTCCAGCACCCCATGGCATCTGGTGAAGCCGCCTCGGTTTGTTTGCAGTTTCCTAGCAGCCCTGGCATTACTCAGAAACTCTACAAAGCTCTCTGTTGCAATGCCCACACCTTCCCTATTTTTAGGGTGTGGGTATGGCAGCAGTTATTCTCGTGGGGGTAGGTGGAGAGGGCAGGTTCACTCTACAGATTTGGTGCTGCTTAGAGCTATTCTGTAAGTGTACTCAAGCATACAGGAAGGCTGGGGAGGGATTATAGACAGGGTCTTGCAATGACAGGACAAGGGGCAATGGGTTTAAAGTGGCAGAGTGGGGATTGAAACTGGATGTTAGGAGGAAATTCTTTGCAGTGAGGGTGGTGAGGCACTGGCACAGGTTGCCCAGGGAGGTTGTGGAGCACAGAATCACCCAACGTGATCTTTGATCACGTTGGGTGATTCTGTGCTCCACAACCTCCCTGGAGGTGTTCAAGGCCAGGTTGGATGAATCCTTCAGTGACCTGTACTAGTGGGAGGTGTCCCTGCCTTTGATCTTTGAGGTCCCTTCCAACCTTACCATTCTATGATTCTGTGATTCTGTGATATTGTCTTCTGCAGAAGGCAGAGCTTGTGTTCAGGTCGATGAAGCAGAAAGATTGTTCTGCTGGGCTAGACCCATTATTGAGCAAGGTTTTGATTGTGTTGCCCCACATTTTCTAAATAACTTCTCCCCATCCTGATGTTTACATCCTTCACATGGCTCCATGTCAGCTTTCTCAACCTCACTGCACCTTCAGTGAAGGAGTTTGGAAGGAGTTTGCAACAGATGAAGCCCTACACACAGACACTAGTGTGCTCTGTTACTCTTCTTGGAACTCCTGTGTCTGTGACTGTTCTGGAAATGTGAGGCCTGGTGCCTTTTTACCTGAGCTTGATGCAGAAGAGACTGAAAGTCTTGTGATTCCTTCCTGCTCCCTGTCACCTTGCCTTTGGTTTAGAGGCTACCTCATCAGATTCATCTTGGAGCCACAGTACACTGAGATTTCACATTTAATTTGCTGCACACTGAAAGCCTTTTTTTTGTTCCCCCCCTCCAAAAAAAACCAACAACAAACCAACCAAGCTCTATTGCTCAGTTCTGTTAGTGACAGTATTGGCATGAAGATGCCAACTGTAGCTGTAATCATTTTTTTCACTGACTGTAGAAGGAACAGTGCTTCTCATCCTACCTCAGCCTGGCTGCAGCAAGTCAGATTCCCTCCTGTTTCAGAGCTGGCTTTGTGGTACACATTTCCAGATGGTAGTGTTCTCATTATCATCTGATTAGTCAAGCTATGCATTTAGGATTCTGTGAATGTCACGTTACACTCTCAGTAATAGCTCCATACAGCTTTTGCTGTTTAATCAAGATGTCTGACAGCAGCCTGACTTGATGATTTTCAGTCCTTAGGATGTACTCACTGACTTCTGGATCCACTTCCCTGTATCTCGATGGCAAGTGATAGGCAGAAGAGTGTTGGAGGGGTGCCAGTGTTTTTCTAACCTCCACATGACATCCACAGGATGTCAGATTGAGCAGGAATTGCTTTTAAACCATTATTAACATCTTGGTGGATTAGCTGCTTTTTAGGGTTCCAACACAACCATTTCATTGCTTTGCAAGACCTGCCTTAACATCTTACTCAGTTTGGTGAGTTCCTGCAGACTCCTGTTCCTTAGGTATATGCTCAGAGAGGTGGTGGATGTCCCCTCCCTGGAAACATTCAAGGGCAGGTTGAATGGAGCTCTGAGCAACTTGATCTAGCTGCAGATGTCCCTGCTCACTGCAGCAAGGTTGGATTAGATGACCTTTAAAAGGTCTCTTCCAACCCAATCTGTGATTCTCTGTCTTGTTTCTTCCTCCATCCCTAAGTACTACAGCAGTCCAGATGAGTGATCCAGGCTTAGTCCTGATGACACTGTCTGCCATAACAAGCTCCTGGCAAAGCTGGCAGCTTGTGGCTTGGACAGATTCAGTCTGATATGGGTCAAGAACTGGCTACAGGGCCAGACCCAGAGAGTGGTGGTGAATGGTGCCACATCCAGT